>VXAY01004603.1:975713-1141913 GCA_013399855.1 Oxyruncus cristatus
CCTCCCTCCCTCCCTCCCTTCCTCCCTCCCTCCCTTCCTCCCTCCCTCCCTCCGCAGTGCCCGGCGGCGCCTCGCCCGCCCCGCGCCGGATTTTTTGTGAATGGGACGCGCGGGGAGCGGGCCATGACGTCACCGCCGAGCCGGACCCTGGCTCCCAATGGTGGAGCGGGGCCCGTCGCGCGGCCGCGGCGGGGATTGGCTGGCGGGCGCGCGCGGACGCCCACGCAGGCGGCGGCGGCGGCAGGTATAAAGGGGAGCCGGCGGCGGTGCGTGACAGCGCGGAGCGGCGGCGACACCCGCACCGACAGCACCCTCCTCTTACTTCTTCTCCTGCCCGCCGCACTGCCGGTAAGCTCCGCGCCGGCTCCCGGTCCGGCTCCCCGAGCGGGGCGGGTAGCGGCAGCCCTGTTTCTCTCCCGGGGTGCGGGGCCGCAATGCCTCTGTTCATGTGCTCGTACCGAGGCAGGTGGGATGCAGTTATTCCGCGGTCTCTCGCTTGCTTTTACCGCGCCGACAAAGCGCGGGGTGTCCGGCCGGGACCGGCGCTCCCCGCAAAGCGATGCGGCTGCTGGTCATGGAGCCATGAGGAAGCGGGGCGTCCTTTGGAAGGTGCCCCGTCGTTCCTGTGAGCCCCGTCGAGTACTGGGAGCTGGCAGAAATGAAGATGTGTTAGTTATGATGTGCTCCTTTGAGTTCAAGGCACCCATGCTGCGAGAAAGAGATGTGCATCTCAAAGCAGCTGTCTTCAATCGTAGGGGGTTTTTTTACAGGTTTTGTTCTTATGACTGATTTTTAACTCATCCTCTTTTCTAGTTTCAGAGTAGAAATATCTATTAAAATGAAACTACTTAATTCTTATAGCGTAATCTGAGCTGGGGTATTAGTGTGCTGATTGTCAAGAAGCAAGTAGCTTCAGGTGAAGTGCTGTCAGGGGCACTCAGTTCTTAAAAATGTTAAACGCTAAACCTTTTTTTTCCCTTGTGACTTGTATCCCATAGCTGTCTGCTCATGTTGGACACACTGTCTATGACATTGTGTGCAGTAGTTAAAGGAATGTCTTTTCCACCAGTTTGGGGGAAAGTGCATTAAGCTGAATGCTAACAGCTGTACAAAACTGCTGTTCTGAAAAGCCACATTTTTCTGTCCTGTAATAGTGCTAAGCTGTCTTAAAATTTTGAGAAAATCAAAGCGCAGTAACAATAATCAAAATAAAAGGAAAGGTACCATAAAAAAACCCATTAGTATTTGTGCTACTTGTGGCTGGGAAGCAATGACCTCTTTAGTGGAACTTGCAGGATTGAGAGGGTTGGAAAACAGCCATTGCTTGATGTACCTCTTTGTTGTAGAGAGGAAATCATGGTTATGCTGAAGATTTCATCTTTCCTTGCTGTTTATGCCTTGGTTGTGTGCCAGATGGACAGCTTCCAGGCAGCCCCAGTCAGGTAAGAAGCTGGTCCCGTTGCTGAGTGCTATGTCTGAATGGTATGAAAACGCTTAATATTCTTTAGAGATCTAGGAGGGAAACAGACTACAGTGAATGAGAGAGGTGGCTGCTTTTTATGCTGTGTTTGACATTGTGGCTTTTTGATTACATCTGTAAGATGCCTAACGCTGCGCATGAGGATGGTTTGCGTATTCACATCGGTGAAAGACACTTTCAATGACGTGCAGCAAAACGCATGTCAGACCCCTCTCTCCTGCGTGTGGCTTTCTGCAGCAGTCTGGGTTTTATTCACCCTGTTGTGCTTGCCTCTGCTTAGACCTGGCTTGGAGTCCATAACGGATCGAGTGACGCTCAGTGATTATGAAGCTCGGAGGTTATTAAATGCGCTGGTGAAAGAGTTCATACAGATGACAGCAGAAGAGCTGGAGCAAGCCTCTGAGGGGAACAGGTAAGGACTTCAGTCCTGGGCGGGAGAAGGGCAATGGGGCAATGTTACATGTTTGAAATCTGGCAAAAGCCATCCTAGCAGACACCTTGCAGGTTCAAAATTTTTTTGTTTTCTCGGGATTATGGCTAACTGTGGTTAGTCAGCTAACTGGATGATACTGCAGAGACATCCTAATACTGGTGTTGGAGAATGTCTTCCATCTAGTTAACCTGCTTCTGTCTGTCTCTTACGTCTGAGAGTGAAGGGCGAATTGATCTTGAATGAGTGGGTTGTGTAAAAATATGGCATCGAAAGGTATGTCTTCTAGTGGAGTGTTAGGGGTGATTCAGCCACTCTTGGATTCTCTGTCGTGAAAGTGCATGCTGTTGTAAGGCATGGAAAGTCCCTGGCAGAGGGGATGTGTTCCTCCTAATGCACGCAGCATCACTCTCCCTTAAACGAAAGGCATGCAAGAGCATTTGCATTATCCTAACAGGATTTGCATTGCAATGCATGGTGATGTATGAGAGATCGAGCAGCATGCTGGAAGATGTGGGAATTTTATCTTCCTGACCTCTGACTACAAGCATCCAAAAGGCTAATGAACTTGCTTGTCAACAAAGTTGGATTCATTGAAAAATAGTGTTTTCCTTCTGACTGCTTTTGTATGAACTTGCCTTGCATGGAATGTGATGCAGAGGGTTTGGTTTTATTTTGAATTAATTTTTAAGTTAACTAACTGATCTTTTACTAGAGAAGAATTGCATGAACGTGCATGTTTGAGGTTACTCTTCCTTTGGCATGTCTTTATTTTTTTTTCCCCCCTGCAGCCTGGATAGACCCATTTCCAAACGCTGTGCCAGTCTGAGTACTTGTGTCCTGGGCAAACTGTCTCAAGAATTGCACAAATTGCAAACTTACCCTCGCACTGACGTCGGGGCTGGAACTCCTGGCAAGAAACGAAACGTACTGAGTGACCTGGAACATGAACGCTATGCAAACTATGGGGAACCCCTGGGAAACAACTAGACATGCTTATTTCTCCCCCTCTCCCTTTTTTTAACTTGATGCATGTGGATCTAACTTTGATTGCTAACTTTGCTATGTTCTTTTGAATCTGTTTTTGACAGAGAATGTTTGAGATGGACCTAATGTTAGGAAGACAGAGAATATAACATGCATACCAAGCTAGGGGAAAAAAATAAATAAAAATGATTAGCGCTGCCTTGACATTTCAAATGATTTTCTTAGACACTGATTAAAAAAATTCTAAACAAGGCTCTTCATTTCTGGTTGCTAAATGTAAAAGTAGATTCTTTCTTTTGTGCTTGCACATGCACTTGTTCAATAAACCTATTTTTCTATAAGGATTAGATCTGCTTGGTTTAATAACTTGTTTTAGAATATGAGATTTCTAGGTAAGGCTAGAAAAATTTTATAACTTGTTTTAATATTCAAGAGAGGCAATGCTGGTAATTTCTAGAAAAACTGAAAGAGAACTTGGTAGTCAAAGTTATACATTGATATGTAGTGCTGTAATAAGGCATGCATGCAATCCTCTTGGTAAAGAACCTGAGAAGCAAAGAATTCAGGAAAGGCTCATGCATATTCATTCAAACAAACTAGAAATGTAATCCTGTTTAAAACTGGGTACTGAACACGTCCAGGTAAGAATTTTGTGTTCTTTTCCTTTTTTCTTATTTTAAAATAGGTTTTGCACTAGTATATTTTAAACTTGTGTACCTTTAAAATATTTATATTAATTTACAATTCACCTGCATTATCTTGAATTAAGGGCCAAAACCAGATTTCTTTATAGTTCTGTTACATTACTGCATCTATCTATCTTGTAATTCAAAAAACTGGCATTGGTGTTACAAACTCTTCACTTTTAACCATCACACGACAGTTTATTAATGTGATCTGGCAAAAATCCTCCTACTGCAAGAAAAAAAATCAATGCTTTAGTAGAAAATTCTTCAAGCAAGGACTGTGTGAATGAGTATACCTTGAAGTTCCCATCTGGCAAAACTGTTAGCTGCAGGCTGAACTCTGAGCACAGAACTAATACTGTTGAAGTCTATGACCTATTCCTGTGGTGAAGTGCTGTAGCAGACAAAGATCTAATTGCAGGAAAGAGAGGTTTCCCTTATTCCCATTAAGTACCTGGAAGCAACATGTTTATGTGTAGTTCAGCCTCTGAAAGCAACTGGTCAGCTGCTATGCACGTACAGCCCTACCAGAGTCACTGACGGAGCTCCCGCAGTCATCAGTGATTCTGGAATTCCATGTGTTTTCTGGGTGTTATGGAGCATAGGTGCTGAAGTGAGAAGTGAAAGATCAGTGTCTGCTACTGCCCTGCAGCAGCACCACAACCAAAATGAAGATCTAAGATTCTGGATGAAGCAGGAACTTGTTAAATGCTCTAGACCTGGACCTCCTCAGCACCTCTGAGTGGTCATGCCTGGAGGCAGGCAATAGCTCAGGTGTTGCTAATAATGTGGCCTGGCTCAGTCTTCAGTTCAACTGCCCAGGAAAGGCAGGGCTTGGCCACCTTTTGTAAAGTGAGCTTGACATTTAGAAAACTATAAATATGCATCTCTTAGCACTTGTAAGCTGTGCATACGGAAGGTGCAAATGCCTGCTGCACAGCAAGCCTGCTTTTTCTGCTGTGGAAGAAGCTTTCCTAATCACAGATAGCGTCCTTTACTGATGTTCTGTTGCATGGAGGGTGTGTGCTGTGGGAGCTAACTCTTCCTTTTCCTTCTGAAAAGCAGTGTAACAGCACAGAAGCGGGCGTGCAACACGGCGACCTGCGTGACCCACCGCCTGGCGGACTTCCTGAGCAGGTCAGGGGGAGTGGGCAAGAACAACTTCGTGCCAACCAACGTGGGATCCAAGGCCTTCGGCAGGCGAAGAAGAAGCGTTCAGATATGAAAAGCTGTGTGGTGATGTGAACATGGTAAATATCTCGCAGTACTCAGACACCCACAGTTCAGGCAGCCTGTGCCATTACCAAAGTTTTGGCTTTGCTGCACGAGTAACAGATCTACAGTGGTAACCTCGGAGAAAGCAGGGCAAGTAACAGTATAAAGAAAAAATGTCACAAATAGAACAAAGACGTGTTTGGGCTGTGAAGAAGAGCTTTTGTAGATGTCCTGCTTGGATAACTAGCTTCACAGAACGTTAACTAAACACAACAATTTGGTTGAAGTTATTTGCTTATTTTACTGGTAACATTTCACTATCAACATATTAATAACTCTGGTTTTCTTTCTTTCAGATTGCAATGAGACTGAAAACTCAACTTTAATTTCTAATGGAATCAGCTCTTCTCCATAAACCAAGACGGCCAAAAAGAAGATTAATTTTTCATCCTAATATTGAAAATGTTTTATTTAATACAAATGAAAACACTTCTGTTATGTATAGTACAAGAGAATCTAGTTATTAAAGTTAAATTATTGTATATTCTTTTTATATGCAACTCTATTTCAAATAAAATGTGACAGCATCTATTATTTATTTATCTTCCAGCTTATGTGATCCATGCTACTTATCCTGGCCCTACTGCCAAATCTCGGGGATTATACTAAACTGCTGCCTGGCAAGGCATGTGTATTATACAGTGTGCTGTGCCTTGATGTAAAACAACTAACCTGATTGTACAGTATGTTTAAAAAAAGAAAAAAATCACTTCAATATTGTATTATTTGTGAATTTACGCAAAATTAAAAAAGGTATTTTAGATACACTTGGATTGAGAAACTGATTTTTCATTTGGACACACTTATGGAAACATCTGGCACTAAGCCAACATCACTGCAGATCAGCTAGCCCATTGATCTGCTCCAGCATAATTAACTATACTACGAAGGTTTGAGTCAAAAGTTCAGAATAGGAAGAATAGCTGCTTTTTATATATATTTAAAAAAAACCCCAAACAACAAAAAGACACCAGTTAGGAAGACTTCTGCTAGAAGCCACAGTTGCATTTAGTAAAAATGTGGAGAGAAATTTCATCATATCTGGTTTAAGACTAAATATTTTTATACAGGATGTAGTTTGGATGTAATGGCCTAACATACTCTCGACCTTACACGAAAATCTACAAAAAAGTGAATTAGAAAGGAAGAGAAAAAGAAGCTACGGAAATGTACATTTCTTTGAAGCAATCCTAAGACGGAGTCTATTTAGGGATCAGGGATAAATAATTAGAGTGAGTGGAGAAGAGGGTAGCTGGAAGCATTCCATGGACTTCTAAGTAGAGCTGCCAACTTCCTTCTTAAAGCTGCTGCTGTTTCACTTTAGTAGCTGAGTCAGATATTTGTTTAGATTTGTTTCGTGCTTTACAGCCTGACCCTAAAATCTGCTTCATCAGTTCAGATGAATCCCAGAATGACTAAAGGAAGGGACCACAGTGGGTCATCTGTTCCAACCTCCCTGCTCAAGCAGGGTCATCCTAGAGCACGTTGTACAGGAACGCGTCCAGAGGGTTCTTGAATATCTCCAGTGAGGAAGACTCCACCTTGCTGTGCAAAGTAGAGGTTAAGGCTCTCACAATATCTCTGTCTGTCTCCGCTGCAGGTGTAATAGCAAAAGAGAAGCTTGGTCAGCCAGATGCAGACACAGTCAGTAAGGCCTCCCAGAGACGACGCTTCTATACCGTGCTCGTTTGTGGTTATGGTTTTACTCCTCGGGGAACCCTTCAGCCCTGGTAAGTCAGCACACAAAGTAGATCTTGTAGGAGATACAAACTGGTTTATAGGGAAAAGTTCCAGTGACTTAATGGGCAAAGAAGTGATGTTCAGGCTTGGCTTTCAAACTGGTTGCCCAGAGGTAGTTTAGTGCCTTTTTTTTTTTTCATTTTCCCCTGAAGTATTCTGAGTTTGGCCGTAACTTGGGTGTCTTATACCTGCATGGTGAACCACCACGCTATCTTTGTGTAAAGGAGCTGGTTGGGTTAGACCAAACTGCCAGTTTTGGAGCCTGTAAACGTTCTCCACAATGTTTCAGGTATTTTACCCCATTTTTCTTTACATGAAGTGTGAGGGTCATATGCTGGGGTCACCTCTTTTGTTCCCTACTACAGCACTTAACAGTTTAATCCTCTCCAAGCTAAAATACTAAGCACAGTTATTGGGATGAATACATGTAATTTAGTGATCCATATTCAATAAGGAGCCAGGCAGCCTTTCTAGACCCCTTCTGGCTTCAAAGTCTAAATGGTCAGGCAGTTTACCTTTCCATTTACAGCCATTCTCTCCTGAGAGACACCTGAGGCTGCTTTGTGTAATTGAATGGCAGCTGTAGTGTCCATCTAGTTTAAAAACTATTAGTCCTTCTTTTCACTTTAACAAAGTTATACATCTTTTCTGTCAGACAAAGGGATTTTCTCAGACTAACATTGCACACCAAAGCACAAACCTCACATGTTAAACATTCTTGTAACCTTAGTGCTAGTTTTTCCATTGTTCTGGTTGTAGGAATGTTTGATGAAACCTTTGATACATATGTTTTGATTAGATTGTTGTTTCCTTTAGATTGTTGTTTCCTTTTTCCTTAGGAAGAAGTAGCTACTTTCTTATCTCAAGATCTATTCCTGTTATATCTTCTGTCTCTTTTCTCATTAGAATCTCTGTCTGTACAGCAATTCAATACACTCATGTATACATATCCCAGTAAAGGACAGAGTGCCAAAGCACTATTCAAGCAAGGGTGAATATGAAAACAATTGAGGACCTTTACATCCTTTTCTGTGATGTGAAGGGATAGAAACCCTTCACCAGGAAACTGAGTTGTTCAGTTGCTGCTTTCAGAAGAGGCAGGTTGTTGTTGAAACAAGAGAGAAGTAGAGATGTAAAAACTAATATTTAAAAAAAAATTATTTATTTTTATTTTAAGGCAGAAGACATGGTAGAAGGAATTGCAGAGATGCTAGAAGGTTGTCAATCACTTCAACTGACTGCGAACAAGTGGAAGGAATTGTTTCCATTTTTAAAAAGTACTGTTCTGGGTAATATTACCCAAACTTATCAGCTCTTAAATAAACCCCAAACTTCTACCCCAGGAGCAAATCTTGTTTGGAATTAGCATTTAATAAGGGAAAGTATGGTTTCTAATGTACTTATCTTTCCATTTTAATTACATTGACATTCTAAGCATGCTTAAAGCATGTGGAAAATATAATGTTGGTGCAGTATGTGTGAGTGACATCAAACCCAAGTTACCTGGTATTGAGTCAGCGAAGACACTACAAATCAGTCATGTTTGTATTCTTGTTTATGAGGCAGTATCATCATGACTACTGTTTGGTTCTGATGTCTTCAGATATTTGTCTGTGTGTTTTCTTTAACCACTAGGTTTTCTTTTTTTTTAATCTGTGTGCAAATAAAGTTTTGGGAGAGTACTTTTTCAAGTAAAGGCAAAAGGGGAAGAAATTTCCAAGAAAGAAATAACTGAGGACAATTTCTTGTAGATTGTATTCATGTAGGTCTAGAGTTTTTTAATTTGCAGACTGCTTTCTAGTGCTTTGGATTTCCAGTACAAATATGGACACATGCACCACGTGGGCCCAGGAAAAGTTATGAATTTTGCCCAGTTCTCTGCTCTGAGTTAATGGCAGGTAAAAAAGCACCATCTTGTGGCCAGTGACTAAGCACAGTGAGAGGTGGGCATCCAAGGATCCCTCATATGCTTTTGCCTTGCTGGTGGGTGCAGCTTCCAGCTGGACATGAGCAGGGGCAGCCACCTGGGATGATGACACGAGGCAAATTCCCCTGCTTGCCTGGTGTTGTCATGAGCCCCCAGCTCCACTGTGCAGGGCCATGGCACCACATGGGACATCAGGCAGCCATAGGCCAGCTGGTACTGTACCAGGTGATGGATAACAGGAGCTAATACCAACATGTGTCCCCAAGGACCTTTGCAGCTGCCAAAACAGAGATGCAGGAGCTGTTCATCTGTGTGCTTTTTGTCAAAGGGCAGGGGGTCTCCTGCTCCCATATCTGACTGAGTTTTTGATTCAGGATCATTCACCAGGGCATCACCGCATATATCACTAGAGCATCATTTTGAAATAACCCAACTGGACTTTCACTGTGTCTCTCTCCAATATTTAGATCACTTTTTTTCTCCTTCTGCTAGTGAAATTTAATTCATCTTCCTGAAAGCTTCCATTATCTGCAGTGTGAGAAAGGAGCAGAGCTAATGCTATTGCTTCTGACACTGAACACTGCCAAAAGCAACTTATTGCAGGCAGTAGTAAATTTTGGTATTGGTTATCTAACCCAGCACTGTCATGTCTAATTAGCAGATTGAACATCTCTACAAGGTGAATAGTTTAAAATGTGCTGGAGAATTTGGGTCTGTGCATTTTTCTAGACTGAACTGTCTCAGAACAGGTGAATAGTGGTCAGTGATAAACTGGGCGTTCCAAGCCTGGCTTTACCCGTGTTGAACACTGGCAGTTTGGTTCCAAGCTGGTTATACTCACTGCTTCTGCCAGTCAGCTGAATGCCCTGGCAGCTGGAAGGGGTCTGCACAGTGCACACATTCACTGCCTCCTTCTTGTTCTAAAATGCACCCCATCCTTCCCCTGTTCTCTACAGAGCTGTCCTCTACTTACACCTTCTAAAATTGTTCTTTATCACAGAAAATATCCAAGGAGTATAGTACCTATTTTTTTTCCTCCAGAATGTAAATAATTCCTGCTTCTAAATTACGCCAAGCATTACAATACTTTCTCTTTGAGATTTCTGATCTCTATGAAATTGCCTATTGATGGAGTAATCAGGATCATTGCAACATTTCTCTTTTCTTTCTATTCTTGGCTTTACCACAATTCTTATTTTCACCAATTACGCTTTTGGCTGGGGTTGAGCTGGGATCCCAGCTAAATTATTAGTGTCACCTCCACCAAAGCAAATATTGCCTTTAAAAATCCAAATGTATACCTCTGGGCAGGCTTTTTTCCCCCCAGTAATGTGTGAGAAAACACTCACATTTGCATTACACTCATATTGGCTGTCCACAAAAGAATGATTACACTCTTGATGATTTAGCTTTCTATTTACTTCTGGGTTTTTTGTCACTTTTCTTCTCCTTTTCAATGTTTTTTTCTAACAGCATCTTGTCACATCAGCACATGAGCCGATTTGACAGTGCATTGATCTGTCTGTGAACTACAACATATATTCATTTGGCTTTCCAACTGCTCTTTGAGAGCCTTGAAGCCACTCTTACAGAAGTCTACATGGCACAGAGTGTGGTCATGTGCAGGTGACAGTCGTGTTTGGTAGAGACACAGGTACCAACAGGCTTGAGTAACCCCAGCCAAGGTTGCCTTGAACAACTGCTTCCAAGATAGCCAGCAGACAGGAGCACTTGGGATGCTTAAGAAAGGAAATTGCCTTGGGATGAAGCAAAGGAGAGGAAGATGTGAGGGCTTTAAACACTGAGCAATTTGTGTGATGGCAAAGTGTGGGTGAAGAAGCAGTGCTGTTTGGGAGCTGCCTGCCAGACATCGCAGGTGTTTCCCTAACAGGCCACTCATCCTGTTAGAGCCCAGATGGTGCAGAGGACAGCCAGATTAGTGTTTTCAGTATGTTACCTTGTTTTTCTTAACATGGTGTTTTGTGTCCAGCCAAGCGCTGCAGGTGTTCTCTTACCTCCAAGTCCCCTCTGCCGGCTCAGGAAGGCTGGATGTCCCTGGTTCTAGGGGCTGTAGGGTTGGTTTAGGGCAAGTTGCTTGAGGACTGTCAGGTGCCCCAAAGGCAGGCTGTGCCCCAGCCCTTTCACAGGGCAGGAAGAGGGATTGATAACTTCTGCTTCTCCAGACTGAAGCTCCAGCCTTGCCCAGTGGCCGAGGTGATCCTTTTGGCCC
Organism: Oxyruncus cristatus; assembly: GCA_013399855.1. Classification (NCBI taxonomy): domain Eukaryota; kingdom Metazoa; phylum Chordata; class Aves; order Passeriformes; family Cotingidae; genus Oxyruncus; species Oxyruncus cristatus. The sequence goes on from VXAY01004603.1 coordinate 986,469, forward strand.
CCGGGTGAGAGGCATATAAAGGCTTCTTCCTACTGCATGACCTGCCCATCTCCTCTCGTGACAACACTGTCATAGCCTGAGAAGGAACATACATAGCTCTGGGCTGCTTTGCTGCCTCTCACCAGCTCCCGTCCTCCCACAGCAGCTGTGACCCAGAGCACTGGGTGTGCTGGAGGCTGCCTGCTCCTCCTCTGCCAGGGCTGAAGGAGATAGCCCATGGACCCCAGTTATCCCCATCCTGGTAGGTTCCACTGACCTGTATTACTGTACAGCCAACTATCTTCCTGTATAGCTTTGCTGCAAATCAGAAATCACCATCATAAGGAAAAATTTTCTTTTGCTGTTTGGAAAACCAGAGGTTTTGCTCATTTTTTGTTCGCTTCCTCCAAGGTTTTGGGTTTCCTCCAAGGGGTGGCTTCTGTGAGAGATTCCCCTGGAGCCCATGGTGCAGACCGTGGTGAGGCAACTCTGTCCCTACAGCCCATGGAGGTCTGCACCCTGTGGAAGGGATGCACAGTGGAGCAGTTTGTGAATAGGTGCAGCCATGAGAAGGATGCACGTTGGAGAAGTTTGTGGAGGACTGTGTCCCATGGGACGGACCCCACCCTAGAGCAGAGGAAGAATTTGAGGAGTCCTGTCCCTGCAGAGGAAGGAGTGTCAGAAACAGCATGTAGTGAACTGACCACAGCCCCAATTTTTCATCCGCCTGCGCTGCTGGTGGGGGAGGAGGTAGGAAACTGGGAGTAAAGGTAAGTCCAGGTAGAAGAAAGGGGTGGGTGAAGGTGTTTTTAAGATCTAGTTTTACTTCTTGCTATCTTATTCCTATTTGATAGGTAATAAATTAAACTAATTTTCACAAGTTGAGTATGCTTTGCTCATATTATTAACTGCTGAGTGATTTCTCCCCATCCTTATCTCATCCCACAAGCCTTTTGTTTTGTTTTCCCTCCCATGTTCAATTGAGAATGGAGAGGGACAGAGAGGTTTTGGTGGGCACCTGGAGTCTAGCCAGGGTCAACCCACCACACTGAAGGAGCATCCTCATATGCCTATTTGGAGTCTTTATACTTTTTTTTTTGTAGCTTTGCAAAGGCTTTGAAAGTCCAAATCTATTATGTCAGACACATTAATTTGCCCATTATTCTCCTGACACGCTTGAAACGCTGTCATAGGTCTTCACTGTCTCTTATTGTGGACGGAGCCAATTATTCTAATTAGCATATATTCCTAAAAAAGCTGTATGGATAGTTTGTAATTCCATTTTTAGCTCATGATATAACCATGTCTTTATATGGAACAACATCATAGTTACTATCAGTAGTGGGTAGGAATGGCTCTTTATTGCAAATGAATTTGAAGCAGGTGGATTGGGGGAAGGATGACAATCCTTCCAGTGCAGTGAATTCCTTGAGGACAGGCAGATTTTATCTATGAAATAGGCTTACTAACTTGGAGGTACTTTTTAATGTCAGTCCTCCCGGACAGGCTTAAGAAGACAATGTTGTCAGGGATATTTTTGGCTGTGTGGATATTTTCCAAACAAGGTTTTTACTCCTGCTTAATGCAGTACTCTCCTCATAGGCTGGAACAGCCTTCTTTATTATTTTATGGTTAAAGATACTATCTAAGGGTTAAATTAGTTATGAAAATGAATATTGATTTGTGCTCTTAGTGTAACAGAAGCAGAGAATTAAATAGAAAAAGGAAATAGATCTGACCTTTAAATGCTGGAATTGCAGAGTTTAAATGAAAACTGCCTTAGTTTTTTTTTTTTTAGAAGATTTACAGATAAACAGATGAGAGACCAAGCCATTTGAAACACTTCACGCATATTGACAGTGAAGGCAAAGGTTTTTTTCATAAACTTTATGCATTGGCTATTACTATTTTAGGCTTATTCTTGGTAAGGTTACACATTTCAGTGTACAGAAACTTTTGTTTGCGTTACATGAAGCTGCCTGATGCTTCTCTTTTTTAAGTTTTGTTCTCAGAAGAGATAAAACACCTTTATTGTACCCTTTTCTACTAGACAGTGGCAGAACTATGTGTTTTCTTGTTCCTCATGTATCGAAGCACTGGTTTTATAACTGTGTATTTTAGAACCAGATGCATTTAGTATTTATCTTACTGACATGTCCTTGTGACTGCAGTTTTTGATAGGATTAGTGTCTCTGTTTTGTTATTCCAGTGACTTTCTGAAAGATGATGGAATACCACCATATGACAGCAGTATCTCCAGCTGCAGCAATGGTAACTGAAAACCTTATACCCGTGTCCTGTCTCTTGTTAGCACAGGTTGCCAAAGTCTTCCACTCACAGAAAGAACAGCCCAGGTATCCTCAGGGTCCATAAGACCTTTCTCTCTCTGCAATCGCCAGTATTTCCTCTCAACAAAAGTTTTATTTCTTTGTGAATGCCTTGCAACATTTGCAGAAGCTATGCTTTAGAGGCTGCAGCTGGTGCCTCTCTAGTGGTGTGCAGGTAGAATTAGAGATAAAGCCTCTGCTCTTACAAAAGCTCATAATTTGGCAGGTGAAATACACTTCTAGTTCAGTTGCTTGTGATGATAGAACCGTAGAATGGTTTGTGTTGGAAGGGGACCTTGAAGATCATCTAATTCCAACCCCTGCCATGGGCAGGAACATCTTCAGCTAGACCAGGTTGCTCAGAGCTCCATCCAACCTGGCCTTGAACACTCCCAGGGATGGGGCATCCACAGCTTCTCTGGACAACCTGTTCCTGCGCTTCACTAGCCTCATAGTAAAGCATTTTTCCCTAATATCTGATCTAAACCTACTCTCTTTCAATTTGAACCCATTTCCCCTTGTCCTGTCACTACATGCTCTTGTAAATATTCTTGTCCCATTTTTCCCGTAAGTTCCCTTCAGGTGCTGGAAGGCTGCTCTAAAGTCTCCCTGGAGCCTTCTCTTCTCCATGCTGAACAATCTGAATCCCTTCAGTCTTTCCTCACAGGAGAGGTGCTCCATCCCTCTGATCAACTTGGTGGCCTCCTCTGGGCTCACTTCAGCAGGTCAAAATAAAAGTTAAGTTGGTTGTTTCTCACAGCCAGCCAACTCTAAGCTGATTATGCTCCATCAGCCTCCTAAACTGTGCAAGAAAACTGCTTCCTCCATCAGCCTATGGGATTTCTAGCTATGGACACCAGGATTAAATTTTTATATGGCTCTATTCACTTCTCCAGCCAGGTTTTGCTATCCAGTCAGAAATTCAACCTGAAACCTGATGGGTTTCAAAAGGTACAGGCTTCAGTGTACTGACTATGAAAGCCTGTGATTTGTGTATCAGGTGCTTTTTGCTCTGTACCACATAATGACCTTATTTAGTATCCCATATCTCTCACAACTAATTTTTTTCTCAACTTCAGTATATCCAGTTCAGTTGGCATTTCTCTGGTGAGCCAAATATCCTTTACATTACTTACAGAGTACTTTAAATTGATATAAACATAAAGTGCATCTAGGAAGCCCATTTATATTGCCACAGAAGTATGAAGTGCCTTTAAGATAAACAAGAATCTAGGCTTAAAATTTTCATGTCTTCAATTCTGTCTGAGGTTAAAGTTATGTTGGGAAGAAGACAGGGAAAGACTAAACTTTCTGTTTTAGCAAGTTTTTAGTGGCTGCATAGAAATGCAAACTATGTAAACCTGCTCAAGTTACGGGAGTGATTGGTAAATACATCTTCTAGAAGCTAGAGGGCACAGGAGCCACAGAGTCTCTGGTATAACAGTTACCAAGAGGTGTGAGTGAGTCAGAGTAACTTTTGAGTCTTTTCACACAAAATGGCACTTGCTACTCAAGTTCAAACTAATTTTGTTCTCTCTCTAAAGAGAAGTGACTGAAAATGAGAAATGTCTTTCTGGATTTTTATCAGTTTTTAAGATGGTCTAAAAGAAAATCAATTATTTGTATTGCTATTGGTCTAAATGAAGATGTTATATATGCTTCCCATTTTTAATCCAGATTAATGCAGTAATGAGTTTATATTCTGCAGGAGTTCCTATTATTAACTGATAAATGTTTAAATGGAAAAGGTCAATGGTAAGTTCACAGGCATAGGAGCATTGCTCTCAAGCGTAATAACAACAGACTTCACAGATTTTCACTTGTCTAGCTGGTCTGGTCGAAGTATTTGATAACTTTCTTCACCCCTGCACAGTATTTCTGTGATAATCAAGTCCTGCTGTGTTTTATGTTACAAGCCATGTGTCTACTAGAGTCATACCTTTGTGAGAGGGACACTGGCAGATTTTTTGTGGTGTACACCAATCCTTATTTTGTTTGCTTTTGAGAATAAAGTTCACAGGGCTTGCCCTAAATATGTAAGAGGAACAGAGCATCCTGACCTGCTCTCGGAAGACCTCCCCAGATTCCGGTGCGTTGTGTTTTCAATTCAAATTAAGCCAGTGAGAGAAAAGAACTATGCCACAGCCTGTAAAGAAGACAAGATGCATGTATCCATTAGTTTCCCAGGTCAGTTGACTTTCTCATTAACAGAAAATCAGAGGTACTGTGAGTTTGTAGGACTTCAGCATCACAGAAAAGGTTCCCTCCAGCCTTTGTGAATTGCTATGTTTTCCACAGGTTTTATGCCTAAAGCCAGATGGGTGCTGAACCACAGGATGATATTCCAGTAAACAAAACAAGACTGATGGAGTAAGGAGACTCCACTGAATTATTCATTGGGTCCTAAATGATGCAAAGAGTGTTACCATAGTGAACAGCCCTGACCACGAGAGCAGTGCCAGGCACAGCCCTCCCTGTGCTGTGCACCTGACCTGTTTTCCCAGGTAGGCATCCACAAAAATGAATGTCTTGTATAAATGAGCTGGAACAATCGTGTTTGGTAGGTGTCCAAGAAAAAGAATAGGAATTCATCTAAGAATAATCAATCTAATTCCAAAAAAAGCCTAGTTAAGTGCATGCCCCTGTGCAATGGACATAAAATTAAAAGCACGTTCAAGGACTTTGCTGCAAAACAATGGACTTTTACACACCTTTAAAGAGAAACACATCTTCAGGCTTGTTGGCTGAAATCTGATGATGGCTCATAGTAAATATCACAGATAACTACAAGAACACAGAGTACTTCAACACAGAGCGGGTTGCAAAAACCAGTGTGTACCAATAACACAGTTTTAGCACATGAAGCATTTTCCCAGCTGGCCTTTGGAAGCTGAGGAACAGTACAGCCTCCTCCAAAAGGTAGGTATCTCGAGGTATGGTACTCCCACTGCTGTCACAGTTTAATAATGATCAGGGATGTGTTAATGGACTGAGTAGGGAAGTTAAAACAGGGTGTCCAGCACAGAGAAGCAGTAGTAGAGAAAGTTGTGATAGTAAGGCCAACTGTGTTTATAAAATGAACTGGCCTTTCAAATAAAAAAGTATTTGGAAGTTTATTTTTGGATGGTTCTGTGAAGGAGTTTCTTCTGAAGCCTATGAGTACTGGTGTGAGCGAAGCATCGTTTCACTCTGCAGTTCTGGAGGAAAGATCACATTGGGGGTGGGGGGAAGGTAGAAACCCCTCTGTAGAATGAATTTGGAATCCCATCCTCTCACCTTACCAAAAGAAGGTTTGTTCTTCAAAACACCATTACAAACTTTCGTGGAAGCATTAAAAGGTTCAAAATTACCACATGGTAGTCTGATTGCTGGTATCCACTCATGGCAGAGAAACACTGGCAGGGAGAATCGTGCTGTCACTTCAGATTTGTTCTGGGCTTGAACGTGGCACTGATGACAGGTGCTATAAGAAGATAGTGGGTTTGCAAAACATGCAGTGTCATGAGGGCTGAGGAGTTATAAAATACTGTTCATTGGGTGCCATCTGTGCTGTCTATTCAGTGAGGCAGAACCTTGTAAAAAAAAAAAAAAAGAAGAGTATAAGCATAGAAGTCAGGGCAGCATTTTGAACTGGGCAATAATGAATCAAGGGAAAGCTGGTACACTCAAGCTTTCCCCTGTGTGACTTTGTAACAGAATGTCTTTTTAACACTTATTGTAACATCCAAGTATACAGTAATAAGCAAACTAATTTAACTCAGCTGGTATCCCATTTTAGATGACTGGCTTCCTTCTGATGGTGGTCACTGCTAAGAGCTGTCATACTACTTGAAATTACCTGAGAACAAGGTACAGATGTTCCTTCACAGAACAGCTTTTTTAATCCTCTGATGATTTTAAAAAATACAATTTACAATTTATTACAATGTGTTTCTTGTTCATTAAAGGGAAAGTAAAGCTTATTAGGATGCCTTGTAATCCTAGAGTAAAATTTAACAAATGTATCTGATCCTTTGTCATCAGAAGCAAAAAGTTATTTGTTTTGCTACTGGATGTCAGAGCATATGGCCTTTGGAAAATGTGACTCCGCTTAAAGACATTTTTTCCTCACAGTAATTTGCAGTAGGCTGAGACAGGGTTAGTCCTGACAGTGCAGGTTTCAATTTAATACAATATTATCAACTTTGTGCGGTAGAAGATTGCTGTCTTTGCATTTCCTATAGCAGATGTGCATACCGCCTTCGCTAGCTCCACTTGGTGAGACTGTGTTGTTAGGCAGAGGCATGGGAAAGTCTTAGTGTTGTTTCCTTGAAATTATGCATATTTATGTGTTGCTACTGTCACAGGCCTCCCCCTTCCTGCCTGGTGACTGGAGCTATCTACAGTACCAGGCTTGGTACTTTGTTCTCTGAGCTTGACTTGTACGAGAGCATAATTTACGGGGGAAGGAAGAGCAATGGGAAACTGTTCGTTCTAAAAAGGGACATACTGTTGACTTTTCCTGCACAATGGGCTTTCGATTTCTGACTTGATTTTTTTGTGATATCTTTGTCTATAGGGCTGAAATAGGATGATGTTCAGTTACTGCTTCTCTGAACATTTGACGCTCTCACTGGCTGTTTTCTGTATGTTATTCCCAATCCAGTCCAGATGTTTCTGCACATGAGCCGCCCAACCATTCAGCTTGTTTTTTTTGGATGGCAAAGCCTTGATTTTGTCTTGTGAGGGAGGACAACATTAGAATGTGGAGACTACATGTATTTTGTGGAAGGGCCCCAGTGGCTTTGGCATTCTTGCATAATTGGATGTGGTTAACAGAGCCACGACATTCAACTGCTGCTTTAAACTGACCTTGGCAGAGGTTGTGTGATTTCTGTAGTGTTTCTTTGGACTAATTTAGGTGCCCTGTTTTGTGTTCCTGAGAAACTGCAGTTTGAGCTTGTGGAAGTCACATGTGAATGGCTCTTGGGATCACTGGGACTCCTCTCAACCTCTTCTTGACTGATGCTGCCTGCAGCCTGCGCTCCCAAGGGGCCTTGATGTTTTAAGCCTAAATTTGGATCTGTTCCTCCCTTGAAACATATGTTGACTGGTAGTATTTCTAAATAAAGATTATGTTAAAAACAGGTTGATCACTCCTCAGGCCAGATTTCTAAACTAGCTCTGCCCCAAGCAGGTCTCACAAGAACAACAGAGCCAACATGAGCACTGTGTCCATAAACAAGAAAAAATGGGAAGATATTTCCCAAAACCTAACTTTGGAATATCTTGGCAAAACCCTGAGGGTTGGCCTTGTTTTGGGCTACAGTGCTTGCACGGGTGGGAAGAGCATATGGAAACCTCGCCTTCCGCACAGAGCTGTCAGCCTAGGTCAGGCTGTCAGAGAAATGAAAAATTGGGTCTCCTCTAACTTTCTCTCTTGCTTCTACAGCATTAAGTTGCTGGAATAAATCCAAGAGGGAGGCAGAAAGGGAGAAAGGAAGCTCATGTTTTCTGGTCAGAAAATTGAGAAAAAGCTTGAATGGCAATTGTGCAAGGACTTTGGGTGTGTCTTGCTGTAGGCACTGCCCAATTACTGTGGCGGTAAGACAGAGCAAAGGCTAAGCAGGGACTGAGAATGCACACAAGTGTGACTATATAAGAAGTAAAATAGGAGGAGATAAACTGGAAAGGGCTAAAATTCAAAAGTTTAGTTCCAAGAGGGAAGATTATTCTGCTTCTCCCCCTTTCAATTTTTGGGTGGCCAGTTCTGACTACAACCGCAGTGGTGTTGGATCAAGGGTTGGACTTGATGATCTCAGAGGTCCTTTCCAACCCATCTGATTCTATGATTCTATGGAATGTGCCCTAGTCTTAACAGAATTTGGGATGCTATGTAATCTACATGGGATTGTTTTGGTTTAATTTGACAGGCAGATAAACACCACACATCCGCTTGAGCCATCTCCCTCTGATGCCAGTCAGATGGGGGAGAGAATTGGGAAAAAAGAATAAAATTTGTGAGTTGAGATAAAGACAGTTCAATAGGAGATAAATGGAAGGGAAAATAACAACAATAATAACGATGATAAGAGAATTAGAATACACAAAACAAGTGCAATTGCTCACCACTCATCGACCGATGCCCTGCCAGTTCCTGCGCAGCAGCCCTGGCCAACTTTCCCCCCAGTTTAGATATTGACCATGCCATCATATGTTATGGAACATCCCTCTGCCCAGTTTGGACCAGCTGTCCTGGCTTTGTCCCCTGCCAACTCCTTGTACACCCCAGCCTCTGTGCTGGTGTGGTGGGGTGAGAAGCTCAAAAGCCCCAGACTTATGTAAACACCATTTAGCAACAACTAAAATATCAGTGTTTTATCAACATTATTCTCATCCTAAATCCAAAACACAGCACTGTAACAGCTATTAAAAAGAAAATTAACTCAGTCCCATCTGAAACCAGTACATGGATGAAATGAGGAAGAATAAAAAAGGAAATCCAGCCTGAGCAGAAAGACTAGTTTTTGTTGAGTGAATGCAATTGCAGGATGCAACCACATTCAGTAGCTAGGGAAAGAAAAGAATGTTGGTGGTACCCTTAGGAGCGTTAAGGAGCATTGGTGTCAATGACAGTGCTTACTGACCAGTCTGAGCCTTTACAGTGAGAATAATTAATACCAGATTCCTAAGAAGGTGGTGGAATTTGCCAAGCATCCAAAAAACAACCAGACCATTTTCAGGTCCTGACTACTTCCTAATGAACTGCCTGACCCCAGGGGCCTATGGCAGCCATGACAATCTTCCTTTGCAAAGCCTCTTAGAATAGTTCCATTCAAATACAGACATAATTACACCTCTCCTCACAATATTATATTTCAAATATCCTCCCAGTAATCAGAATCACTGCAGTATGTGAGGAGTGAAGAGCTCCTTTATCCTTACCGCAGAAAGTATATGAACTGTTATGAGCTAAAGAAGGTTTATAATGGGAAAGGCTAATAGAAAAGGCTTTGGGGCATCATCACAGTCACAAAAAAGGCATGAGCGAATCTGAGTCTGAGAGTGAGCGACAATGCTGCCCCTTTACTAGAAAATGTCCCAATGGAGAGTGACTGAGAACAAGAATCCTCTGCCTCCCCCGCAGAAAGTCACAGCTACAGAGAAGTTGTTGTATATTTCAGTTTGTTCCCATGGTTTTAATCTTCTAACTCGCTCTAATTGTTCCTATTCAAGGCTGATTTATGTTTGGCAACTTTACATTAAAATAAGTTCCCTTTAACAGGGCAACACTCATGCTTGCAGGCAGGATGGGGAGAATTTGACGTGTTCAGATGCAGTGGGAGGCAGTCATTTGGCAAAAAAAATATCTCTGATGCTGGCGGCGTGCCTTCAGATTTTTCCTTATTTGCAGTAGGCCCCCAGTTTTCTGTCTCCTCTTAATGAAGAGCAGCAGTGTTGACCTCATAGGGATTCCTTCCAGTTTGTTTCCCAGGCTTTTTTTTTGGTACTAATACATAGTTTATTTAACAATTGCATGTTTTTTACATGAGCAGCACGTAACACAATAGTAAGCCCACGAGAAGTTTCAGCCAGCTGTTCAGTGCTATGATGCAGCACTCAGAGCTCTGCCTTCCAGAATGGAGCAGGAGTTCTCAGCATCCTCACTCTGGGACAGTCACTTCACAGATGGGAGTGGGACTTGTCTGACAGCTGGGAAAGTCTGAACTGGGAAAGTCTGAACTGGGAAAGTCTGTAAAATCCCAGCATCTCATAGGGACAAAGTTTCTACAAGTTTTGTCGAAATCAGCCACCAGGTGGTTTCCTGCTAAGGGAAAAGTGAGGAATTAGCTGCTTTTTCTTCTTTCAGGAACTGCTTGTCATGTGGAGATGAGCTCGAGGGATCTGTTAGGAAGAAGCAGGGGAGCCACAATGGATGTAACACAGCACATGGCAAAGAACTGAGAACAGAAAGTTTAATAAACAACATGGAAATCTGTAGGAAAACAACCTTTCCTAGTCCTGCTGCCTGTAGAGACGCAGACTTTGAGGTTTCTCTTTGATGGGTGTGCGTTCACAGCACAGAGGTGGGCCAGCTGGGGAGGTGACCATTTTTCCAAATAAAAAGCAACTGGTAGTGGTGGTTTGGTCATGGAACAGAAAGTGAGACCACAGAACAAACAAATAGTTGAGCTAGAGGAGGAATCAGAAGTTACAGCCAACTGACTCTAAAGGTCAGACTGGTGAGTCTGCTGTCACCTACACACAAAGGTACACAAGCAGCATGCAAATTCTGTTTAAAATGGAGAAAGAATTAGTAATGAGTGAGCTCTACACTTATGAGTGTTACTTCAATAAACTTTGCTGAAAGTCTGCAAAGTTTGTGAGCTGTAACCATACACAGAAACAAAGTGAGCTGGTTTGACTGAAAACCTGTAATTTGCTAGATTAGCAGTTTGCAGAGATATGGTTTAGCACTAAGTGAGGGTTTCTAACTAAAAAAAGAAAAATATTGTTCAATAGATATTGATTTGTCTAATTATATGCGGGGTTTATTTAAAGTGGAGACTTGTCTGCTTTAAAACAGAGAAAAAAAAATTGTAGTGAGTGTGTCTGAGTGCATTTACTGTTTGGAAGCACTGGATTCCCACATATCGTTCAGTTGGTTTTAAAATGTATAAGAAATGCTTTTTTTGATACCAAATTATCTTTTCTTTGATAAAGTATAGGTGATCCCAGGTTATACCTCTGGTGCTATCAAAGTAGCATTTGACATGATGAAGGAGATTTTATATGCCCCATGGTCAGTAGTATTTCTGAGGAGAATAACAAGGACTTTGTCTGACGATTAATCTGTGGAAAAGGTGCTGGTTCTGCATGGTAAAATGGATGAACTGGAGCTGTAGCTCTGTGGAAGCCATTCCGGGGTGTTTTCCTGGTCCCACTAAGTCTCCACGAGTCATGGGGACTGTGGGAATTTGGTTTCTTTTGAACCCACTAATGAAGAGTGGCAAATGACAAATTCCTGCTGGAATTTTTTTCCCAGTTTTCATTAACCTCTGTATAGATATTATTTTAATTAAAATAATCTTGACAGCACCTATGAAAAAGTTGTGGGGGTTGTAAGAGTAATTAAATGTGTTGTCAAAAATGATAAGCAGCCTGGTATCACAGGAAGGAAATTAACTTTCTGACCAATAATGAAACAGTAATCTTAATCCAGAGGTTTTTTCCTCTCAGAAACTCTTCAAAGTGGATGGATTTTGGAGAACAGGCAATTTTAGAACAAGACAGTTAAGCAATCAGTGCCATAAAACATCTCCAGTTTAAAAGTCAATGTCATATTGCTGTAATAGTGGCTGATAGCCAGCCATCAAGAAATGTGATGTTAATTAGACATTAATAATGCAAAGTCTTGATGATTTTCCTGCCTTTTGGATATCAGAATGACTGGGAATTGTATTCAACGTTGGGTGCTGGTGGTAGTGGAGTTTAACAATGATCTGCATCAGTGCCAGCTGTTTGTTCGGGTTGTCCACTGCAGAGAGAAGGTGTGGAAATGCTGACAGGCTGTTCACTGCTGTGGGAAAGAGAGGGTTTGAGAGCCTTGGTGTTTAGGTTATGTTACCACAAGTCTTTTATTACTTGGGAGCTGCGCTGAGCACAAAATACACAAGTCTTTTGGTAAATTACAAACTCTCTAAATTATAGTATTTTGCTCATCTTAAAAGGACTGTTCATCCTTCAGATGAACTGGCATCACATTTGGGCAGGCACAAGAAAAATCAAAACTTCTGTGCTGGTCCAGGTTGGAAGGCATCGTCCCCTCCCACATCACACAGGGCTCAGAAGGTGCAGGTGGAGCTGCCCTGGGTGCAAGGACTGGGTCGTTCTGCCCAGCACACTCACAGGGGGCTGGTGAGAAAGGCTGCCCAGGAAGGAGCAAGCTGTAAAAACAGCCACAGTGTTACTATGGGAGAGGGTATCAGGAGCTTGAGCTAAGGGGTGGATTCAAATGGCTCCTTGGTAAAAGAAAACCGGGAATAGTCCATCAGTAGGCACCAGAGCTGATATGGGCAGGCTTGTAGGACTCGGGAGTGGATGAAGCCGTTCTTATTCAGAAAGTCTGAGGAAAAAATGACCCTGAAGGAAGTTTATGGTTTCCTGGGCACCCCTGCCTGAGGTAAAGCCTTCTCTACCTGTCACCAGTGAAAGATTTTCAGGTACCCTTGTATCTAAGGATTAAATGGAGAAATTTAACTCCTATGTCAGCAAGAAAAGGGCTGGCAAGTTTAATAAAGATAATCCTGCCTTATCCTAATCCTGCCTTCCCAAATGTAATCCAAGCAGAACTGTACTTTAGCAGTTAGGGCTCCTTTTGCCCTTCTGCTCCATCCCTGAGCTCCAGCTTGTGCTTCTCTGCTTCCCATTTGCTTGTCCCACTCTTAGCATACATGAGAATTAAAGAATGGAATGACAGCATATCATGTTCCTGGCTAGAGAAACCTGCACAGTAATGTGCCTGAGATTTTTCACAAGGGAAGCAAGTTCCTTGTTTTGATGAAGCTTTAATAGCCTGTTGTCTTTTCTGGTAATGCGTGGGCACCCATCTACAATGTGCGCCTGTCTACACAGAGGTTTTTTAAATCTCCTTTTTCATCCCTAAAATTAAAACAAGTGTATTCATTCAGTAGAAAACTATATCTGTCAAGAGCTGTGATTTGAGGAAGAAGAAAACAAGTAGCAAGATGTTAAAGGAAGAGCTTATTTCTTGCTTGCTTTGTGATAATGTCCAGCAGCGTAAAAAGACTGGATCCTGTTATTCTAGGGACTAATTCAAAATGTAGTAAAAGATGTCCTACCCCAAGGACATCCACACTGTAAGGGAACTTGAAACACTCGAGGAAAAAGCAACATGTAAGTATGGAGAACAGGGGGACAGCAAGTTCTTCTTTTCTTCTCTGTCAAAGTATGTACTGTTTGTTCCTCACAACCCTCTAACTTACTGCTGTGGTTCTCTCATGTCTTCTAGTTGACGTGGATGAAGGCTTTGACCTGAGGGATGGTGACAGCCAGGACCAGCTTACTTCTTGGACTAATTCAGGAGGGAGCTTTCTGCACTTAAAAGTAGCATGGAAGGTAATCCAGCAGGCAGCAGTGACTGGAGAAGCCCTAAGACAGGCAGGGCAGGGCATTCGCTCAGTGAGCAGGACCCAGAGACAGGGTCTCAAAGCTGTAAAAAAGACTAAAAAGGGGTATCGGTGCATAATGGAAAAGGGCAGCCATGGAGGACATCAGAGGAGGATTGATGGGAGCAAAATAATAGTGTGAAAGGGGCAATGGGTGAGGAAGCTGGAGCAGAGTTTCAAAAGTCCAGCCTCCTCGATGATGACAGTGTTTTGCGGAATTGAACTAAAAGCTTCCCTTGTGAGGAAAGTCTCTGGTCTGAAGAGCTCAATGGATCAGTAATGATGTACACTGAGTTTCTGTGTCACCTTCCAGACTGAACATACACAGGAAATGACCAGACTTTCTCACTGATATAATAAGAATAAAAATTAAATGCAACAGAAGCGAAACATATAATTTCCAAAGTATTTTCCTGCTTTACAAAGCCAGAAGTTTAGAAAGTTTATTTTGTAAGACAGCAATAGGCAACATGTGAAGTACTTCTAAGGAAACACCTGTGTTGAGTAAAAAAAGTAACATACCAGACATAACATATGTGGTAAACCAAATTTTTAGTACTCTGAATAATATAATTAAATTTTTTTACTGAGAGTATTTCATTAAAAAAGATCAGCCTGCATATGTTGAAAATGTGGTGTTATCCCACTACTCCTGACAACAATGCTGTTTTCAAAAAAAGGTTTTTACAACTTTCTTCCAGTACACCACATCTGGATTTTCAACCTCATTAAAAGTTTTTATTGTGCTTTTAGATCAGACTGTAATGTAATGGAATTGTTATTTATCTCCAGATTTATCCAGTTCCTCCTTTCTGGACTGTCTTACATTTATCAGGATCTTTAATTACATTCCTCTACTAGCTGACCACTACAAAAATTGAAATCCTCACCACAAATCTGTAAAAATGTTTCCACTTGCACTGGGAGACAAAAATAGAATAATTCCATGTCTTTTTGGACGGATGCCTAGCTGAAACTATGCAGGGTTTGACTGACAAGAGGATGTAGTCTTTGCTGAGAGCACTTTCTTTAAGGTTCTTTTTAGTCTTCAGGAACATTTGAGCAGATGAATGAGGAGAGGATTTACGCTACTTTCCCTTCATTTTTGTTAACTTTGCCTGCTTTTTTGTAACTTTTGTCTCCTGCAACAAAATCTTTTTGGCTGATCGGGCTTACTGAATTTATAATCACAAGCTGGTAAGTAGTAACTTCATGAGTTTTGGTTTGAAATGGCACTCTATTCTTTTGTGTACAGCTGTGCTAGAAGACTAAACCCCCTTTGTGCAGATAAGCAAAACCAGAATTATTTAAATGCTCAGTGTTTGCCAGGGTTATAACTGCAAAGTGTAGTCTTTCAGTAGTGAATAAATACAGTTAACACATAGCTCAGCCTGCAAATGCAGTGGAGAGACTTTGAGTAAGTTCAGAATTAGTTTGCCTCTGAGTGATCTCTCTTCACTCTGCTGCACGGCACTTTATCCGTTTCCTGGGGAATGTGGACGGGAGCTTACAATGCACAGCAGGTAATTGGCTGCTTCAGCTGGAAAAGCAGAAAAAGGATATTTGTTGGTATGTACAGAAAGAAAACGAGGGCAAGTGGTAATTACTATTGGGTGATAATATTTGTCCATAGTCTTCTGAGTTGTCTGTGATATTTAATACATACTGGCATTTTGTAAGGGTAGTGAGTGTGTTAAATGTGAAGTTTAAGCAGTTGAGCAACTTTTTCTGTCAATGCATTTTGGACTGGAACTTTCACATGCTTCGAATGTAAAAAAGGAGGTGAATATGTATGTGATAACACAGTTTTTCAGAATGCTTTCTTCTACTGCTCAAGGCTTGTGTTTCTGTATCTTAGCACATATTTTTGTGTTGTTACTTATTTTGAACCATATCTTCACTTTATTTGAATAGTCTTATCTAATGTCTGTGGTAAGTGAACATAGCTCAGCCTTTAGGAACTCATTTCTGTATTTCTAAAACTTGCGTACGCTGAGGCAAATATTTCCTCTTGGAAAGGGAAAGCTATTACTGGGTTAGATACTTTTTCTCAGTTGCACATGTGGCAGTTTCTACAGACAGACCAAAAAGAGCTGTAATGGTATATCTATGTTTTTTGTTTAAAGTGGTTTGTATCCAGATGGGATGTGGAAGTGTGTTGGCAGGGTAAAGCCAGTTGTACCAGGTTGCTCCTAAAAGAGGACCATTTTCATAAAAACTTTTTATTTGCTGCTTTTTCTATCCCTGCTCCCTTTAACTAAATGAACCATGTAGTTTAAAGTCAAAGCTGATAGATGCTAGAATAACATCAAATCTGTTTTAACTTTCATAATATCATGTGAACCCCACCTATCTGGGGTTTGATAGTTCAAGGATTTTTGCATACAGGCAAATATATATTATGAATCTTGTTGGAATTGATTGACACATATATATAATAGTTACTTCAAAAATCTTTGCAGTTTCATGTTGCAGGACTTCAGTCCTTGGACAGTTTGATTTTGTTTGCTGAAAACCTCACAAAGAACCACGCATACTGTGTTGGAGGTTGAAATTGTGCTGCATCTGTAGAAAAAGACAAACATGAAATATTTTATAGATTTGGTAGGTCTACATGACTCTCTGTAGAGAGGATACTTGGAAGACTGAAAAAGATGTTGTTAGCACTTTAGTATCCTTAACAGACAAAGGTTTCTTTTCTCCTCTTTGGTGAAGATGAAATCCAAACATTTCTTTGCTTCTTTTATACACCCTTGTACTCTTTGAGGTGGCTTTAAATTTTCATCAGTGTCATGTGAGGTAAAATGTGTATTAAAGCATTAAGGAAAATGGGGTTAAGACATGCTCTGTCTAATAAAAGATATTAGTATTTTTTGGCAGTCATCCTTTGGCCTATGTAATTTTTTTTCCAAAGGGCACTGACATTGCTCCTGGTTTCTTTACGACTATCACTCTGTGTGTAGATGTGCTTTTTACCCATTGACCTTTTTTATTTATGTATTTTTTTGAATGCCAAATACTTAATGTGTCATTTCTGGCAGAAATTTCTGGTGATCAAAGAGAAAATAAAAAGGGCTTGGAGAAAGTTGCTGGAAAGGCACATACAGGATGGCACAGACATGTAAAGCTCTTTTTTCCTCCTGCAGGAGTTGCATGCTAGTCTTCATACCTCCTTAATGAACACAGGAGGAAGCACATATTTTTCTTGGGCCTGGAAAGCAAATGTGGTCTCAGAGTGCAAGGTTTACTACCAGTATAATCAGCTAGAGTGGCATGAGCAACTGCATGCCAACTTTCTTTTGCCTCCTGTGTACCTGGCCCAATTAACTCCATTCTTCATTCTTCAGTCATCTCCCCAGGTAGCTACCTGGTGTTAATGGGCCATAAAATGCATGGCACTGGTCCATATGGAAATGTTTTGGGGTTTAGGGGTGTCTCAGCCCTTTACAGGGGTCTCTGAGAGTGTCAGAGGTAGAAGTGCTGTCCGAAAGGAAATTCAGAGATCACGTACCTGTGCCCACTCCCTGATTGCTGGAAGAGTCTCTTTGAATAATGCAGGTCATCAGATGAAAGATAGATTAGTTTGGGAGAGTAAATTAATGGCACAGAGGACCCAGTGGAGTGAATTTCTGTTAATCACAAAGGGAAGTACTTCAGCTGGGATTAGATACTGTTGTTCTTATCTCTTAAACAAGATTTCTTCTTTGCTTCTGCCTGCCTGCTTGCCTGTCTCCGTCCCTCCCTCCCAAGAGGGGATTAACCATAACTTTTCTAATTGGACTTCTAAACGGATTGTGCTTAGTTACAAGTCAAGTAGCTCAGTTCTTTCCCTGCTATCGCTCCTGTGTTTTCTGGACTCTATCCCTCTGTCTGCAGAGCTCGATGGGGTGGGAGGTAGCAGGGGGCAGATGGTCTGGTGAAAGACATTCATTCTACAGACATCAGATGGCAAATAAAAAGCCCTAGGAAGGCCTGAACTTCTGCAGGTGAAGCTCAGCAGAGAGGGAAAGCACCTCGTGCTGTGAACCCAGCAGAAGGAAAGAGATCCACAGGTTTTCGGTAGGCTCATACTCAAAAACGCGTTGAAAATGTTTTAGAAGGCTTGTGACCTTTAAAAGAGATTAGAACTAGTTATTAGTTCATTTCTACCTAAGCATGTTTATTTGAGTGGGTGTTCTGTATTAAGTGTGACTAGTATGCAAGTGGCTTTTTTTTCAGTATTTCATAGAAGTTGTGCAGAGCCGAGGAATGTATTTGATTACCTATACCTATTCCTTGCGGTCTTCCATGAATGTGTGCTCAAGCTCAGGATATTATCCAGAGCATCAGAATTAAAACTGTCGATTGAAACTGGAGTAGATCAGAAGAGATCTGAGACTCTGCAAAACTTTATGGCTAAGCCAAACTTCTCAGCTCCTGCCTTTCTTCTGTGCATGTTTCTGAGTGTACCTTTGACATCCAGGCACTCCTGTATGGATCTTGTTAGCATAAGGAAGAGGTGTTGCCAAACAAAAACTAATAACCTGGCAAGCCAACTCAAATCTGCTTGGAGTGATTTGAAGGAGCACTGAATATCAGAAATTGGATTTCTGACTCATATTTTTCTGGGAAAGTTGTGGCATATTAGGATAATATGTCACACACCTGCTCTGTGTCGCTCTTAGTCACCTAGCAAATTTTTTAGAACATTTTGTGAATTTAAACCTGCCCAGGTCTCCTGTCATACAGCAAAAAGCTATGGCACAGCCAGAAATGGTTGGGAAACATTTCCTTGGGAGCTCCTGTGGGGACGCAGGGCCACCTGTGCCATGTCTGGTGGCCCAAATAGTCGTAATTTCCCCCCTGATTGTAGAGGAACCATTTACGAGCACATTTCTCTTCTTACTCTTTGTGTTTAGGAGGAAAAGGGTTATGTACTGCTCTGTGTGCCATGCCTAGATCTGAAAAGTGACCTCAGTATTCAATAACCCAAATTACTCGCCTGATGAATTTCAGGAGTCAAAAATTTCTTCTCAAACATACTTATTTTTGGACCTTCAGCCTCAGTTAGATCAAGTCACAACAATCAGATTTTGGTGGTCCCAAGCTCTGTCACATGAAGCTGCACATGATAATTTCTGATGTTAGAATGCCAACTCATCAAAATTGTAATAATTCAGAGTTACGGTGGAAACTTTTTTGTCAGACCTTACGGAGACCAGTGAAAAGCTACTTCTAGAGAAATGATGCTGGTTTTATATGCTCACATCCCCAGATCCTGTCACTGTGTCACCCTGGCAGAGCCCTAATGTAGTCAGTAGAGCCATATTAATTTGACTCTGGCCAGAACAGGCCAGAGTAGTACTTAAAACTACTAGTTTTAAGTAAGTCATATCTACATGAAAGAATAATTAAACCTTGGACCTTAAATCACACAAGTGTGCCTGGGGAGGGCTGAAATTACAACCAGAGGTGCTTACACCCACCAGATTTAATTTAGTGACCTTTCCCTGCAAATCCAAATGCAGCTCACTGAGTTCTCGAATTGTTAGGGAATCCCAAAACGCCCAGATTGTGACAGGTCGCTTTCAGCCAGAAACAGCTTGCTCCGATTCTTTTTGGATTCTTGGTTAGGAAGGACTTAAAACCAGGCTGAGACTGGATTTAGCACTTTCAGCTGCCCTTCTGTACTCTCAAAGTGTGAAAGGAGAACAAACCCACTGGTTGTGGGGTCTCCCAAGGAATGGCTCACACCAAAGTCGTTTAGTATTGGCCTAGTTGAAGCATTTTCATGTGCACCAGCACCCACATCCTTGATTTGTCTACTGGGACACAGATATGCCACCCTTCTCAGTGCAGTGGAGCCAGAGTTAGTAAAAATGTGTTGCTTTATTTTCACTGTTGTAGTTTCAGTGGAGTAAACACAAAAAGGAATAAAAATCAGACCATCTGGGCAATTTGGGCTCTACCTCCCATTAAGGATTTTCCACAAGAAGACAGTACACCTCGCCTGAGGCAGGAATTCTGACTCTGGCCAGGGCTCAAACCCCCATTTCTCTCCAGAGCCATGCACCAGATACGCCCTCTCTTACCAGCTCTGTGTCTCCCCTTGTGAGGATGTAATCTTCCTTCCCCAGATTTTGCTGCCGTGCAGTGGCTGCCAAGGTCCCAGTGCTGCAGGGAGGTCATTTGCAGGGCTAGACACAGGGAGGCAAAAGCTGGAGTGCTAAACAAACCTTGGCGAAAACTGATCTTCTCTTGGCTAAACTCTTAATTCCTTTGGCCTGCTGAAGGTCTGCTGAGGGAGCCAGAGAACTCATGCGGCTCTGCAGCCAGCTGTGTGTGCCTGGTGCAGGAGTTAGAACTCACTGAGTCAGTACAGCTGTATCTTTCATCCCATTCACTGTAAAAGTCGTGTCGTTCCATGTTAATTATCCTTCTCACGTACGTCAGAATTGATGTATGATTCATAAATAAGAATATTACACGTGTTGCCTTTGACACTGCATAATTCAGGCAGTGACACGGCCCGGATCGTGTTTACAGAGCCCTTATTGCAGGCGAGACCTGCACTGGGGTCCTGACTGCAGCACACAGAGCTGGTGACAAGGTATAGAAACTTAAATTCAGAAAGTGTCTTGGAAGCATTTCTCCAGAGCAGAACATATTGCAGGTGCTGTATTTCCAACCAGTGAGGCCCGTGTTAGGAATAGCTTTTCTGTTAGCTAATTTCTGTCCTTAAGAGAAAGCTTCTTCCTTCCTCCCCTCATTTAATTCCTTTGCTGTTTTGACCTTCACCTGTGTGACTCGCTCCCTGAAATCCTCTCGGGAGGATCAGTGTCAGCTCTAATAAGCCAGCTGTCACTTTACACCAAACAGAAAGTAAGTGTTTCATTTGTTAAATGGGCCAGGAGAACACATCAGCTTTTTCTACCATCCTCTGTTTTCTTCTAGGGGAAAGTACTTTACTTTTATGTGACTGAAAGTGCATAAAGCGGATTTGAAGCTGCAGATTTAAGTGTCTTGAATGAAGACTGTTATGTAAGGCTTTTCTTTATTTATCAGTCGGACTGAAATGCGATCAGTGTTACCGCACAGGGTCCGGGAGCAATGCATTTTCTTGTGTTTCTAGTAAGAAGATAAGGGACATGCTGTGTAAGGAATGCACTGGGAATTTTTCTTTAGAAAGCTTCACAGGAAGGCACAGGAATAGTAAGATTATTGCACTGAGCTCTTGGCTGCTGATGCTTGTTGGGAGTTTTGCCATCTCCTTGATTGTGAGCAGGATAGCTTTCCTCCGTCACAGCTTCCCTGGTGTTTATTTATTGCTCACCTGCTGCTGCTGTTTAGTGCTGACAAGCACAACCTGTGCTTCTCTACCAGCTTGCACAGGTGGGTTAGATCTATGCTACCAAGCCTGGAAAGTACTTGGGAGTGGCTGTTGAGGGGGAGTATCTCCTTTTTTGTGCCTTTCACACAGAAGTTGGTGTTTGGGTTTTGAATTCGGCAGCTTATGGAGCATAGTTTTTAAATGGTGTTTGACAAACATGAAGACAGTGCACCTCACTGTCTAATCACTACAGTGGAGAGCAACTTGAGACAGGAAGAGAAGGCTGCAGCTCCAGTGCACCAGAGGAAGGCCATGGCTTTTTACCATGAACCAGGAGATTGTGTAAGTATGGTTATGGTTGTTTCTGTGGATTTGACTCTTTGGTGGGTTTTTTAAGCTGAAAACAAGCCTGTACGTGAAGTCAGATGATGATGGTGAAACATCAACCCCTGGCTCTGCAGTTAAACTCTGAAGCCTTTCTTCTCTTGTAAAGCGAGGCCTTTTGGTGATGCTCCTGAGGGCACTGGCTGCTCAGCTCTCAGGGCAGCTGAGAGTCTTCTTGCTCAGTATTGTTTGGAGGTATCTCCACAGCACTGTAGTTTTATCCCACAGACTCTCTCCTCCCTGTGGGCATTACCCCATGAGTTCTTCAAACTTCTCCTATCACTGCTGTTCTATGGGAGCTTTTGCCAACAGAGACTAAGGGACAGCAAGCTGCTTAGTGCATGTTACAGGAGGCTGCCTGAGCTTTATCACAGAGATCATCCTTTCACCTTCTTGGCTGTAAAAGTAGGGAGGGCAGCTTGTATCTTCTGGGCATTTAGTTTGTCCTTGTCTCATGATCTGTATAGGCTGGAGGCTTAGGGTCAAAAAATCTCTCTCTGTTAGCACCCTAATTTATGCTCTAAACTAAATGTTTGCAGTACGTAGAATAGATATCTATGAGAATGATTTCAAGATACTAAATTCTTGTTAAGTCTCCAGTATACCTTCTGTCAGGCTGAGTGAGCTTTTAAACTGTGTGTGTATGACACATATCCATCTGTCTGCTATTCAAGTATCTTTCCACATGTCAGGAAAGGCCTTAAAAATTTTAAATCTAGAACCCTGTGCTTGGCCCTGCTCTGCAATGAGCATCCCTAAATTGCAAAGAAATGGTTCTGGCTTTGTTGGTTCAGATTTTGTGCTGGATTTTTTTCTTGGATGTGTCTGGTGGATGTGTTCCTAAGGCTATGACTTGTATTTGATATTCAGGAATGTGGTTCTCCCTCACCCCCAACCAACCCTCTTGGTCACTTCAAACAGCTACAAAGGCAGGGGGGTTGGTGCTACCTAATCTTTAGAAAAAAAACAAAACAAAAAAGCAGCACCAAAACTTCTGGCTGTAGCAGTACTACACCCAAAACAAAGAACTCTGTGGCCATTAAGCTGCACAGCTTTGAATAATTGACTTTCTCAACAATGGCTCAAGTTTGTGGCTTTTCAAGTGAATGGAACCAGAGCCCACAGAATCATCGTCAGTTCAAGCCCAGGTGGGAAGCGGTGCTGGGATAATGAGACAAAACATTCTATAAAAAAAGAAAACCAGATAGCTTCATTATCAAGAGATCTAGGATTGGCTTTATTTTAAATATGAGTGTATGACTATACAAATGTATATACAGAAGCAACAAGAGGCAATTGGCCTATAAAATGTGTAAGCAATAGATACCTTTCAGCATCCATTACCTGGATTTAAACCTAGAAAAACAAAGAAGATTCTTTTATGGTTAAATCTCATCATGTGAGAGAAGTAGTTGGTAGACTTGGTGTAATTCATTGCTGTTAAACTTGGAAAATAGGCAACATGCAATTCAAAAGATAGTTCAGACTTTTTATTTTTGATAAAACTTGGATGGTGTCATTTCCCATGGATGTGAACACAGCTACTAGTTCGTAAAATGCAATGTTCCCTTGTGTAGGTACAAGGCTGTGCAGGCAGCTCTTTCAGTAGGCTCTGAGAGTAGTGAAACTGCACAACTGAACACTTGTTGATGTTGAAACAAATTGTGATTTGCGAACTCAAGCTCTTTTCTGAACTTGATATTCTTCTGTGACTGAAGCCACCGCATGATATAGCACACTTTACATACGGTGAGTGTGTCTGTTGCAGAATTTTATCCTGCCCTAAATAGGGGGATTTTACTACTTACAGTCTGCATATATGAATTAATAAAAATACAGGTTTTCTTCTTAAAAACTTGTGATCCAGATATGGGTTTAGGACCTTATCTTGGACATTACAAACACCTTGGAGGAGCAGATGTAAAACATCAGCATGCTCAAATTATTTCACTTTAAATGTTCTCAACTTGGCTGGAACACCACCTTACTCTCATCACTCACATTAGCCTTTCTACAATCCAGTTGTGAGAGAGCTTTCTTGGCCAGAGAACTGCCCTTCTCTGTTCCATGTGTTAAGGATTAGCTGGTTTAGTAACTTCAGGACTACATTTCCCTTTCCTAGCTGTATTCCTCTGAAAAGTGTTGGTAGGCAACCACTGAGGACAATGGTACTGAGTGCCCTGCTGCAGAGGCACCATTTGTGCAAAGAAGTAGAGCTGTTTCAAAATGAATTACCTAAAGAAAACAAAACCAAACCTCAACTGGCTGGACAGTCAACACCAGTTGATTTAGTGAAGAAATGTAAATCACTGGTTTTTTTGTTTGTTTGGTTTTTTTATTTTTTTTTTATTTTTTTATTTTTTTTTTTAGTATAAAGTGTGGTTTTGGAATTAATAGTGTCTCTGAAGCTGGGATAAATCTTAAATATGCTTCCTGGTAAAGTGTCCTCTAAGCTTTCATTGCTATTTTGTTGTCCTCTACCAATGGAGAAGCAATTAACTGCCTATGAACTGCAGGATTTAGAGAGAAAATTTCACACCTACTGAATCTGTTTAACTTTGAAAGTTATATTGGTTATGTGTGGCTGTGAGTATGTACTATATTTGTGAACCTGCCTTTGCACTTAAAAGCTGCTACTCTGAGTTTCCATAAGTAGGGATGGACATTTGTGTTGATTCCCACTTAGAGGTTGGTTTCCTATGCTTTGGAAGACAGGGCAACTTTTGATTTTTATTTGTTTTGTTCTACTCAACTAGACATAGGTGTGCATGTTTTCTGTTGTGTTTTTTTTTTTTTTTTGGGGGGGGAATGGAGTATTAAAAAAAAAAAAAGAAGCTTGGCTCATAATAACTGTGTGAGCAGAAAATGTGTTCCGAAGTTAGGATTAATACATTCAACACCTGTGAGCTTGTTTCGGTCAAACAGCAGACGCTGTAAATTCCTTAGTAAGTAATTTGGAGGTGGTATTTTTCTCCTGATTGCATAAATCTGTGCTCTCCCTCGCTTTCTTCCTCTAAGACCCCAAAACCTTCTTTCCCTTGGGTCTCTAAATAACCCCAAGCACCCACTGTCTGTCAATCTAAAAAAGTGTGCAGACTCCCATCGAGACTTTTAGAATAGCTGTGTTCAGTGAAGATTATATCTGGTTGGATCTGTTAATCTCTAGCAAAAGTTGAGTTGGGGTTTATACAATTATTTTCATAATATCATGCAGGACCCAACGCACGCTGCAGAAAGGTCAATGATGAAATAGGTCTGGGTACTACACACAGCTCCAAAATGATGTAACAGAAAATTGTAGTGCTGGTAAGTGTCTTGTTGGTGTTGAAGGGTGGCAATGTAGCAAAAATAGAGTCTTTGTTTTGGTCTGAGTGTCATTGTTTTGTGCAGATGTGAAAGCAGAGAGAGGATATGCTGTAAATGGCAGGACCGCTATGAACCCCTTTGCTGACCTGTTAGAGTAGTTTGTTCATAATAAAGTACAAAAATGGCAAACCAGTTTGGTGATAGTTATGAATGTGCCACTGCTGCATTTTGTTTTAAAATAAAAAATAGGACAAATATGAACAACAGGGAAGACAGAGGTGTCTCTTTCAATTGGATCATTTTAATTTCTAATGCTTCTGGATCCTCCATACTCCCTTTGTGATGATCAGTGGAGATCAAACCACCATCTTAATTTTAATGCTGCTCTGAGCAAGGTAACAATCCATATGAGGTTCAGTGAAGATTGATAGAAAAGTCCTGGTTGTCACATGTGAGACTATGATTGCAGCACAACTCCTCATCCAAACTAAAGCCAAAGGTGGAAGGATGCTCTCTGGGTGCCAAGGATTGTGTGTTTTGTTACTGCACTAATAGACAAGAGAGAGGAATTTACTTTCTTTATGAGGTAACAACTAAATTTTGTTTAGGAACTTATTTTAAGACAAAAAAACTAAAACAAAAGCCTTGTTCTCGAGGTGAAAGTAAGAGTAGGACTTCAGAAATCCTACAAACCACTTTCTGAAAATGGTCCTACTCATAAACTGCATAATGGAAACACTATTTTTGTCTCTTTAGAATTGTAACTTTTAGTGGGAATGGAGGTGCCCACTCTGCAGTGATCAAGAGCAGTGCCAGAGCTCATGGACTAGTGTTCTGTTTCATCTCTCACCAAAAATCTACATGCACAGAAAAATGACCTCGTGATGACAGGATAAAACCCAGATAATATTGTTTGATTCAAGAATATTCTTTTTTTCTTCTCACATTTTCCTTGGAGGCTTCCATGGATAAACATGGCATCTAAAGGAGGTGCTTATAAAAATGTACATTTTTCCAGGGTGAGGTTATTTCCCAAACACCTGGTGGCACATTTTGGAGCTATTTCTGTGGAGAGGCTGTCAATTGTGCCTCAAGAACAGACACGAGAACTTAATTAATCAGGTTCCCTATACCTTGAGTTCTCTTTTGTGGTTTCTGCCTTTATGATCCTGGTTGGCAGCTCTTGCACTTAATGGTACATTGTATGGGATAATTTTGGCTTTTTTCTTGAATCTTGCATTTTTTGGACACAGCAAGGGAGATTGACAGAAATTATTCCTTCTCCTTATTTGTTTGTATTTTCAGCAGAATTTTAACTGTAATTGTCAAAACCTGAGCACAACAAGCTACATCACAAAATAATAATAAATAAAACATTTAATATAAACAAAACAAAAACATTGTTTAGTATTGTGAGTCTCTGTATCATTTGCCAAAGGCAGACTGCAGTTTAATAGGCTTTTAAAGTAGAAAAGTTAAATCAATCAGATCTATTTCTAGGGAAAATAAGTGTGGCAATTCTTACCATATGAATAAATTGTTCCTTTAGAATATTGTTTTGCACCATTATTGCTTCAAGTAGCATTTACGTAGTCTGCTAATGAAAGGTCTCTGTAACAGCTAACACACCAGGTACGGAAGAGGCTCAAAATTCCCAATTTCTTTTAAAGGCGAATACAGTGTGTCAGAAAGGAGAGGAAAAGGGGAAGAAGAATAAGGAACTAGAACTTCTTTTTTAAATAATAAGAACAGTGAACTATACTGGGGAGAAAAGTTCCTATGAAAGGAAAATATATAAAGAGTTTTTCAAACTACCTCAAGTTTTCTTTGTTAAAAATATATTCAAGTTTTCTAGAGTTTTTTCAACTTAAAAAAACTTTTTTTTTCTGCTCTCCCTTCCCCCAGACTAGGTAACTGTAAAATAAATTGCAGGAATGAGCACAAGGGTAATTGATTTGAAAAAAATGAGATGGGGATGCAAAAAATTGAATAATGTTGCTAAAGAGGGAAAAATCTGCTTGAAGGAGGCAACTGACCCATCACAGTGTTGCAAGAGTATTCTTTTAGCTTCCAGGCTGTATTAACTAAATTGCTTTATTAGCTATCACATATACTAAATATAAGTAACTATAACTCTAGATTTTTGAGAAATAATGAAGTGTGACTTTACGTGCCAAGTCAATCCGTTCATTACTTCTTATGGATTTGATTCCATAAACAAAGT
This sequence comes from Oxyruncus cristatus, assembly GCA_013399855.1. Classification (NCBI taxonomy): domain Eukaryota; kingdom Metazoa; phylum Chordata; class Aves; order Passeriformes; family Cotingidae; genus Oxyruncus; species Oxyruncus cristatus. Next base: position 1,013,166 of record VXAY01004603.1, read on the forward strand.
GCCCATCGGTGGAGATGAGATCATATCTGAAATGAGCTCTGTAACGGTTCCAGGTCTCTGCAAAGCAATGCCTGGCTCTGCAGTGCCTGCCTCCCTTTGACCTGGCTAATGGCTGCTACGATTGGAAAGAATATTTCAAGTTGGTGCCTGTTCCTCTTTTTTTGTCCCCCTTCTTTTCTGCCTTCTTAGAAGGACCAGGGTCTTCATGGAGGGGAGACCCATAGTTTGGCTGGCTCAACCTCTGATTTATTGAGGCTGCGATGCTTCACAGTCTCTGGCAAAACCAAAAAAGTGCATTTGTGTTAAAGACTTTTTATTTTGATTGCTGTGGAGTGTAACTGCCTCAAGCCGGGGCCAGACTCTGTTTTCTGTCCTCCAGTTAAGTAAGTCTGGCATTTACGATGGCCTGCAATTACTGTGCAAACTATCATTTTTCCATTTCAAAAGTTAGCATTTCTCCATGCTTGCAGCATTATCTCAGATACCACAATTATGTGCATCCTCAGAAGGAGGAAATGGCTGTGGCACATCGCATACTGTGGCGTGGTGACTGTAGGGAAATGTGTTTTGGGGGTTTCTGTGATAAGTGTTCTTATGAAGCCAAATTTTCATAAGTTTTTGACACAAAAATTTCGTTCATTTTATACAATGTAATGCCTTTCCTAGGAAGACTTCAGGTCCGCTAATCATTGTTAAGTGATTTTTACATATTTGTAGCAAGGAAAATTGGAGAAAAAGGGAAAAAGAATACCCAAAGTCTCATTTAGTCTTAGACCCACATGAGAACAGGTTCCAGGAATCGAGGACAAAATTGTTTTTCTAAGTAGGTGGTGGTCTCAAAGGTTGAAATTAAAACTGATGTGCAAGGAGACCACTTCCTACAGGAACTGCTAAAACAGCAGATTGGCTGTGCCAAACCTGGGAAAACTGTGCTGTGTTGGATTTGTTTGTTCTGATTTGCTCTTTGGCTTCCTGGAATTTGTAGAGTTCAAACTCAGATATGTGGTACCTAAAAGCAAAGCAAGAATAAATCCCTATCTTCCCTTTTTGTCAGGGGTTTGCTATTTATTTTTTCAGGCAATGTGCAATCTACATATGACACAGTGCAAGTGGGAAGATGGGTTTCATCATTCTCTGATCTCTGATTAACTGGGTTCCTGATGGCTTCAGTGTTCTGGAAACGGAGGGATATTTGCACGTGGATTTAGATGTATAAGATCTGCTTCAAAAATAGATGCGATTTTAACAAAACCTTACACAAGAGGCATATAAATATTTCTGCCTTTTGCCAATGTATTAACTAGGGATTTTGAAAAGTTATGTCAATCTGTCTTTTGCCAAAAGCTGTTGGGGGAACAGCCCTTTAAGTCTGACAACTTTCTACTCTTGTGGAGCTACTCTGTCAAGCTAAATTTTTTAATAAGCGACTAATTTTTTACAGGGCTGTTGATTAATTCTTTATTATTCAAAGGTAGTACAAGATCACTGGTGGTTTATTTTTCTTTTGTGTTAACAGGGATGTAACAATAACAATGCTTTGATATTTTAATGTCCTGGGATGGCCACATATTTCAAATTTTGGTTTTTATTCTTTCATGACAGAGCCTTTCATGACTTCGAGACAGTTGGCAAATGCTTCATTCTGCAAAGAGGGTGGTGTCAGCTGAGTTTGTTGTGGAACAATCCAGTGTTGATTTGGGGAAGAAGAGACTAAAAGTAGCAGGGAAATATAGTCCTGAAGCTTGGCTGACACCACTGTTTGGCAGCTCATCTATTGTGTGAAGGCTTGTCTCCTTCTCAAAGTTCTCTGGAGCTCAGGACAGGCCTGTCTTGTATTCACTCTGCTTGTCCTGCTCTGTATTGTGGCTTTGCTCACACTTATGTCTCACCTGGTGGAGGGGACACTGCAAACCCTTTCTGCTGCAGCACCACTACCAAAGGCCTTCTCTCCCAAAGACCACACATGGTGTTTTATGTGGCTTCAGCTGCAACAAATAAAATAAGGCAGCCACTTCTGTAGGGCTTGCAAGAGCTGACTTTTTATTGTCTTGGTGGTGGTTTGAATAGTATTAGTACTACATATGTGTCCTTCTAGTATTAATAGGAGAAAAACAGGCTACAATTTAAAACTTATATCTTATAATGGCTTTAGTGCTGTCTTGAAAGATGAGAGAGATTCAAATGAATTGCTCTGCAAATTCATTTATACAATTAATGATATACATGTTTGCATGAAAAGTAGTTAAATGTGCAGTGGTTTCTTGATTTATTTATAAAAATTCAGTGGATGTCCAGTTAATAGACGAATTATTCATAAAATGATGAAAAGGTTGTCTAGTAGAAATCTCTTAACTATGAATGAAAGAAGATTCAGTTCTGTAGTTATAGGCAACAAAGCTGGTGATGGGTCTGGAGAGTAACTCCTGTGAGGAATGGCTGAGGGAACTGGGGATGTTTTGCCTGGAAAAAAGGAGGCTCAGGGGAGACCTTATTGCTCTCTTCCACTACCTGAAAGGAGGATGTAGCCAGGTGGGGGTTGTCCTCTTTTCCCAGGCAACAAGTGACAGGAAAAGAGAAACTGGACTCAAGCTGTAACAGGGGAGGTTCAGGTTGCACATCAGGAAGAATTTCTTCATGGAAAGACTGGAGCGTTTGGAATGGGTTGATTCACCATCCCTGGAAGTGTTGAAGAAATAACTGGATGTGGTACTTAGTGCTATGGTTTACTTGACAAGCTGGTGATCGGTCAAGGGTTGGACTTTATGACCTTGGAGGTCCTTTTAAACCCTAATGATTCTGTGACAGGTCTGTAGTCTCTTTAATCTCTTGGATGTGTAAAAGCTCTCTTGGAGCCATTGGAAAGTTTTTTGCATTTGATAGACTTAGCACAAGTGTCTGGTGTATCACTTTTACACTAAGCTTGCTTGTATGAGAAGGGGAGTGTGGTACCAGGGAGGACAGTAACCTCCAAAGTGTTACTCATACAATCAGTTATTGCCCTTCTGTACAAGTACACAGTGTGTGTCTTGAACGAACAAAGCCCTCCTCTGCCTCCTACTCTGTTTATAAGTAAGAGGGAGAATTACCTTTAACTAGCCAAAGAAGTAGCTTTGTCTATTTTCACACCTCTTTGGAAAAAAAAAAAAGCAGCCAGATGTGGCTATGATTTAATGGTAGTGGTGTGCAGTTCCTCCTTGGACTGTGAGCACTATTTTGTGATATTGACCTCAAATACTCTACAAACGGATGAAAAACGTAATGACATGAATACATTAAAATAAAAGCAAACAGTGAGAGAACTCTTGATAATGTTTATGGCTTGTCCAAAATAAAATATTCTTCTGAAATAACAAAAATGATGCATTATAGAAAAAGACTTCAGTGGAATTGTTTGAATGCTGAGCAGTTGGCCAAAGTTCAGTGCAAGTCAGCTCTGTTGACAGTAATACATTACAGTTCAGTTCTGATCAATACTGGTACACTGCAGTCCTTGCTTATGGCATGACAAAAAAGGCTATTGATAGAAGGAAGCTTCAGATATTGGTATAAAAACTTTTGCACCTCACTGTATGTAACTATAGCTTACACTTTTCTGCAATAGCGCTTGAATAGTCCAGACTTTAAAGTGCCACTTGAAATTACAGGCACTAGTGACATTAGATCAAGGTATGGTTTTTTCAAGATTGAAGTATCAAAATGACATTCTCTGGTCCAGCAAAACTTTGGTGATGGAAAGAAGTGCTTGTGCTGACAAGAAGTCAGTAGGTTGCCTTGATAAACAATGATCACAGTAGGTTGCCTTGATAAACAATGATCACAGTGTCAGATCGTTGTTGATTCTGGAGAGCCCTTATCGCTTCTTTGGGATGAAGTTCTTTTTGAGTATTGCAGTGCCAGTTGCTCGCTTGAAGGATCTGTGATCTGTGACGTCTAGCGATATATGAAAGACAATACTTCGTGTTGGGTAGTTTAAATGATATTAATTTACATCAGTCTGGGATATCATGGACAAATATACTCATGCTGCTCTGTGCACTTGCGGTAAGTTTGAAGCTCCCAGGAAGTATCAGACTACTGCATTTCAAGTACTGCGACTGTGTCTTCACAGTATGTGTGCTTCACTTCCACAGTGCTGGATTTATGATAGAGCTATGCTCGGATTTCTAGCATTACTAATATGTGGTATATGACCAACAATATCAGGATGTTTCATTTATTAACAGGCTTATTGTGTGTTGGAGGATCCCAGATTAGTGGAAGGATTCCTCAAAAGTCCTGTGCACAATGAATTCTTGCTTTCTACATGGGGAATTGAGTCCTGTGTGGGTTTTGGATTGCTGTTACTAGGTCAAGATGAATGGATGTGGTGGGTTGGGACTCAAACCTTGGAGTTTTTGGTGGTGTCACTCAGTGAGTTGATGTTGGAGACACACATGTGCATGCAGCCAAGAGTTACATTCTATTTTATTTTTTCCTTTTTATATTATTTAAAGGGAGGGAGACAATCTTACCTTCTTCCATATTTTTCTTTTTTCCTGGTAACCTGACTTTCAACTCGCACTGTGAGTTTTTATTTTTGATGTTCAAAACACCCATTTGTGCAAGAAAATTTCTGTATAGGCTATTCCAGCAGACCAGAGGCTGACTGAGGAAAATGTGCAGATGCATCCCCACAGTGTAATGACACAGTACTCATGTGCTAAAACAGTGTTGTAGCCTTTACATTGTCCCTTATTACTGAAAAGGACAGTAAAGAACAGAAAAAACTTACATATAATCAAAAGCCTTGTTGCCTTTTTTTTTTTGTCTAAATAAGCTGATTTTTATCTGAATTTGTCAGTTTTGGTATCATTGCCCCATGTACAACTCGTTATTATCAGGATCCTCTCCACTTGTGCTATTTTTCCTATATAAATCTATGTACTCTCTTGCAAGACTGTTGTTTGCCTACAACTATATATTTTTGGTGCTATTTCTTCATTGCAACACACATCTAAAGACTTGGTTGCTATGCACTGTGTTTCTACTATGAAAGCTAGGAAATCTGTACAGCATGTAGCTTTATCTCTTACTTTATCACTGGGAATAGATTGCCAACTACAATCTCTGTACATCTAATTTGTCTAAAAAAATGCATTGGCCAAATTTTCCCATTTTAGAGTTATTCAATTTACCCTAATGGTCTTTAACTGAGAGTTATGTTCACACAATAGAGGATAAGATAGACTGAAAACTTTTTTCAGAGCTATTAAATTTTTGAACTTGATGAGTTCCCATCCAGTCCAGGAAATACAGGTTTCTCAGTGTGTCCCATATACATGTAAAATCTGGCAACTAGGAAGAAGATTTCTTGAGGCTATTGGAAGATAAAAGGATAGTGTAAAGTGAAGAATGAGGAGAGGAATGTGATTATTCCTAATCTAGAGTGATTGGAGGGCTAGATGCCAGTTGTGCCTGAGTGACATCATGTCAAAAGCATAACTGTTCTGAGGCAGCTTGTAGGAAGCAGCGTTCTGCATCCGCTCAGTAAGACCACCTTGCTAGATGATATACTGATGTTATTTCCTTCTTCGAGGTTGAGGGGAAACAAAAACATTCAGGTGCTCTAGTTCTGTTCTTGAGTACTTTATTTTTAAAAGAAATCCACCCTACCCCCCCAAAAAAACTCGAAAAACAACCCCCCAAGCCTTTTAATGTATTTAAGGACATACTTCGTAACCAAGCATTGTTAAAGAGCCTGATGCACATACTCACTGTGAACATGAACATGAAAGGGCTGAGAAACCTGTTTTGAAAACCATTCCACTGAGCTAGACATGAAGGGAAGTTTCAGGAAGTTCCATCTGAATATGGATAACTTTACTGTGCGGGGGACTGCACACTGGAACAGATTGTTCAGAGGGGTTGTGGAATCTCCCTCACCGGAGATATTCAAGAACTGTCCTGTGCCATGTGGTCTAGGATGACCCTGCTTGAGCAGGGAGGTTGGATCAAATGATCCACTGTGTTCTCTTCCCTTTCTGTGATTCATTTTGGTATAGCAAACTGACTAAATAGGCAGGACAGAAAGGCAACCAAACAGGAAAAATGGTTCTCTGCTCATTAAAATTATTATTTTTTTGTAAAGACCTTGACATACATCTATAGTCCAACAAAGCACAAACTTGCTTAATTGACAAAAAACAAATCTTAATGAAATAATTTGGCCTTAAGCATATGCTCCATATCTTCCTGGCTAGACAAATATTTTGCAGAATCAGAGTATGAGTGAATCACTGGGCTGTGTAAGAACCAGGGGCAGAATCAGACTGGTGCTCTAACCAGAAAACCATGTCTGTCCTGAAGAGTGTGTCACTTGCAAATGAACTAGTGGGGGTGGCTGCTGGTAGAACTTAGAGTAGATGTGCTATGCAACCACCCCCTATAAGGCATTTAAAAAATAAAAGTTCTGAGTGTAAACAATTGCATGGCGGCCGTGTTCTTTTCGGTATCGTTCTTACTGAAAGTTTCTGTATTAGAGTTCTTTAATTTCTTCAAGGGATGTGTCAAAGGCTTAGAAACCACCGTTTATGTATTTCAATAGCAGCACAGCAGCTGTGCTGAGACAAGCCTCGAGTGGCCCATGCACAGACAGTGGAATGTTTGGAGAGGCTAAAGGCAAGTGCCAAAGGACAACAAAACTGATTTCAGTGAGGATTCACAAGCAGCTTAGCTGAGAAGTGATGAGGTTGCTGGCCCTGATGTAGCAAAGCACTTAAGCAGGTGTATGGTTTTAAGCATGTGAGGTTTTTCATTTTGTTTCCTATGAACATCCTTAAGTACTTTGCTGGATTAGGATTCTGGCAGGACTGAAACCCTGGATATCTTTGCATATTAAGCATCATAAGTTATAGCAAGAATTTCTTTGGGTTTTCAGTTTTTCCCTAAATTCCATACCAGAGTTATACTATTTCCCTTTTGGATGTTCCTGCTTCTTGTAGTGCTTGAGAGAGTTCACTGGGTTTTAGAACATTTAAGATTCTACATTTTCTTGCTATTAGATGAGCAAACATGTTTAAAGACCTTGGGGGATATGGGGGGGGAAGCCCCAACAAACAAACCCCACAAAACTAAAACTGATCAAAAATACTCCTCTTACAGAGCTTTGAGGCTTTCCATAGAAAGATTGCAGTCTTTTCAAACAAGTCATGGAAGAGAAGGAATTATTTGTGTTCTGACCTGCAAAAAAAAAAAAAATAATTTGATTCATGCACTTAGCATGAAGGCAAAGATAAAGCACAGCCAGGAAAAGCTCATCTGAACTCAGTTTATCTGAGCTGTAAGAACTCACAGTTAACAGCAAACCATCATAAATGATTTATTAGTTCTTCTACAAAAGAAGTATGGCTGGGCTTGATTCTACCTGTGTTTCACGACTGCATTACACACCTCCCTGTGTCTCTCCAGTGATGATACCTTTCTCTTTTGTGAAGTTTCCTCATGCTGTTTTTATGTATTTGCGAAGTAGGAATCAGGAGATTGGATGGCAAATACTGGATGCAATGATTTTTTTCAAAGGGTGTTGGTTGTTTCCCAGAACTAGCTGAATTAAATGGCTAATAACAATCAAATGAGTTTTCAGCATAAAACCACGTAACTTTTTTCCTGCTGATGAGAAGACTGCTGAACCAAGGCTGGGAGAGCTGTCATGATTCAGGCAGCAGGACCTACTTACCCAGTTGTGCTCTTTCCTGTTGTTCTTCTAAAACAGATTTTTACACATTGATTGAGGGTTTGCTTTGGCTTGAAGGGAGGCAGAATACCACAATTTTTCAGTGCAGAGCGGGAGTATGTTCCAGCTGTAGGTTCTCTGTCTGCCTGAGGTAGATTGGACTTCAGCAGTTTCCGATACTGAAGACTGGGCCAACAAAGAAACCAAAGAGGATGTGATTTCAGAAGGAGTTTTACTTAATTAAAAAAAAGAAAAAAAGTAGCCTGTTTAGCAACTGAATGCTCTTCTTTTGGAAATGAACACCATTTTTGCTGTTTCTCCAGCTGGAGAGATAAAAACTTGGAATTACAAAAGCATACCCAATAAGCTGACCCCAAAATACAGTACTAGCTGCCTGAGTCACAGCACAGACCTGACTATTACTTTGAGGTTGCATAGACTTTCCAAGGACTGAATTGGCCCATTCATTTCTCTTCTAAAAATTCCATTTTGGTAATGAAACATGATCTCAGCTTTCATTCCTAGTTCCAGTGAAAGTAAAGGGAATTGAGTCTACTTTCAGCATTATGTCAATTGCTGGTGAAGGCTCCAGTTTAATAGTATCTGACACTCCAGCAGTATCCACATTTTCAGGTTCCAGTGCTCACAAAAACTGTAAAATAAATAGAGTGGTGCCATGCATCATTCATCCCCTTCCTGGTGAACCTATTAATTCAAAGATGGTAAATGTCTCTTGGAGCAATTCTTTGACCTTAGCTCTTCTAGTTTGTCTTTATTCAGGTTACTGAAGGGGGAGCAAGTGGAAGGTATAGCAATGTCTTGGGCAACACGTATGGGATTTATTTTTTTTTGGAGGGGGAGAGAAATGTCTTCACTCAATGCAGTATGAGATGTGAGGTGTCTATGCAGGGCTGAAGCATTTAGTACTCTCTACCTCTCCCCTCTGCAGGCTGGCAGCGTGTGGAAATGCACTTAACAGTCCTACAGATAGCTTGAAAAAGTAGCTTGTGGGATAAATGTCTGCTTGTTTATTAGGGTGGATTAAAAGACAGGAAAGTAAATGTCACGTCTAAGTACTAAGCTGTGCTGCGTAAAACAAATTGAACTTCACATCTATATTGCATTAGTGCGTCGCCTTCTTTGTTCTTGATTTATAGTTTTGAAAAATACTTTTAAGCCTTAATGTGAGCATCTCTGTAGTTGCATAATTAGAAGGAACAATTTATGCTTTAAAAAGGGAGGGTTTATTCTTAGTCACTTTTTTGTATGTATCATTATGTTTTAAATTTCATGAACTTAAATGTGCTTGTAACTGTGACAAAATGATGTGAATGCCAGAATCAAAATCTCAGTCTTTGACTGCAAACAAACACTGCCTTCATTCACAGTGATAAGCATATCTGTTCTTTGTTTACTTTGTGTCAGACCATTTTAATTACAGTGCAGTTAATATGATGTTTGACTAATCATGAAATATCAATTGATTTTAGTCAAATGCTTTGTGTGATCGAAATTCTCTTATTACACAACTCACAGTAAATTATTCCTAAAAGTTTTGGATCAAGTTGCAAAATTTTTGAAAAAGCAGCTAAATATTCTTCTGCTTTATGAGAAAAATCTTCAAATTATTTTGATTTTACAGTTATACGTCGTACGCCCTAGTTAACAGTAACAACAGAAAAGATTTTTTTGAACTAGCTTGTTATTGATAAATTCTTAATATTTACAAAATTTAAACTGTGTATCCTGCGGACACCTTTCTGAATCACACAGTTTCATCTTGTGCTCTGATCCTACAGGAAAGCAGATTTTCATTTTCACTTACTGGCCCTATGCTGCAAGACAGAAACAAGTTTATGGGCGAAAGGAAGTGTAGGATTTCCCACTGAGTTTCTCTGTCAGGCAGTAGTACCCAGAGATGCTGCGTTTTCCCAGGGATAGTTTGCTGTGTTGCATATGCTGAATTCAAGTTCATTTCCTCTTCAGGACAGAGAGGAAAAATTTCTGAGAAAGTGCAATATCTGGAAATCTACATTGAAAAACTTGGGCCATTAGCGTAGTGTTTAAGATTCCAGCTCTCTGTTGCAAGGGTAATGAGCCATATTTTCAGCTGGCATAACCTGGCACTGCTCCATGATTGCCATCTCTCGTTGGCATCTGTGTTGTCCTCCAGTAAAACAGATGATGTTGATTCACTGTAGATCATGTTCCTAATGAACCTATATTGCAACATTACGTTCTGATTCAGAAAAGTGATTTTTCCAGTTCATATGTCAGATGCGTGCCTTGTGATCCTGGAATCCATATATTTGACCCAGAAAATAAGTGTTTCCCAAATTTAGAAAAAATTTATTTTGTTATACTTTCTGTATTTGAAAGTCGGATCTCTTGAATCTGATCTGATTTCTTGAGAGTTTCTGTCCTTCAGCATCTGCTTCATGAGATCTACTGGTAGGTGGAGGAAAAAACATTATTGAAGACTTGTTCACTGGGATAAAATGTTGATCATTAGCTGTCTTCAGAAGACAGATGGAGAACCACCAACAGATTAAATAGGTGGAAAATACGCAAGAACTTTGCTGTAATCAGAAACAAACCATTGGAAAAATATTGTGAGAAAGTCTTTGAGGGCTGACTGGGTTATAGATTTTCCCTGGCGCTGCAGTTGGGAAAACCAGCCTGTTGGGAGTCAAGCACATGAAAAATTAAAACTTGGTCAACTCATTCTCAAAGATCAAGGTCTGAGTAATTTTCAAATGTCAGGTTTCTTTATATAAGGAAACCACGCATTGTGTGCTTGAGAGTGTATAGGGTTTGACCATGCCTTTTCAGCCCAAGTGCAAGGGAGTTTAAAGTGTTTGATTGTACAGATACTGGACTGACCTTCTGGTATTTCATTTTTTCCACCTCCTGTTTGTTACAGGCCAGGTAAGGTGTTCCAGGATGGGTGCCTGATTGTAAAGCAGTATTCATTGTGAGTCACGAAAAATCGTTTTTATATTGTGTGATGGAGCAGGCAGATGAAGGAGTTGATGACAATCCCTGCCACAGCAGTGACAGTCTGAAACAAGTGCTCCTGTTTCTTGAACTTTTGTCTTTATCAGTACCAGTTTAACACAGTAAAATTTAAACAGAGTAGGCAAAAGGCAGCTCCTGAGAGTCTGTATCCACTAATACCCGGTCAAGCTGATGACTGGGGTTATATTTTCTTTAAAAACCGTGTTATTTAATGCCAGTTTTTGTCTTGGAGCCTGAAGAGTTTGTGTATTGGATTCTGGAACTCCTGTTTTAAAACATAGCATTGAAATGACAAATTTACTCCTTGCCTGCTGGGACTGGCTTTTGTTTGGTTACTTTCTAAGCTGTTTAGAACCAAAGGAAAATAAAGATAGAAGAATACTTAACCTGTGCTGGAAACTTTGGTTTCTTTTGCTGCTTCTGTTAGCTAGACAGCATGATGTACTACATCAGGTGCAGATGTTCTAGGGATTGCATTTACATAAATGCTTGAAGTTTTCTGCCAACACTGTGATGGTTCATGTCCAAGACAGTGCAGGCAAGCAAAGTCACTGTTATCTCTGGGACACTGTGTTTCCCAGGAAAGCAGAGCTAGATGTGCCAAAGCAAATAATAGGAGTGAAGATGGTGATCTGGCCACTTTAGTCCCTCTACACGCGGTGCTTGCACATTTACATGAAATACCACCAGAAAGGTCTGAGGGATTGCAATAGCTGTACTGAGAAAAGAAAGTGAACTTGAAACACTCTATATGGTGATTTTTTGCATATTTGATCTATTGTGCCTTAACATGGTTACCTTTGATTTTTCTAGATCTGATTTCTGTCCCTTGCAGTTTCTCCTTACTCTCTCCCACAGTCCACAACTGTTCTGCCAAAGGAAACTAAGAAAATATACTATGTCTATACTGAGGAAGTGGTTTCCTTGGAAATGGTGACCATATGAAAGCTATAAATGCTGATACCAAAACTATAGTTGGTTGTGCGGATGTGGGCCCTGTAAAAAGAGAAATGGGTTCCATTTGCTGGCTAAAGGAAAAAATCTTGTTGTTGCTTAGGCTTTTTGCCAAGGTGCAGCTGAAGTAAGATTATTTTAGGTGTGTGATGTGTGAGAGCTTTTTATCTATTTCTGTGTTGTATAAGGCACTTGTAGGAACATGTCTATGAACAAAAGCAATTCTGATTTCATAGTTTCACAGACTTGTAACTGAAAAGGTGAGCGCATACTTCGTCAACTGAGCGTGGCACAGGGCTTCCAGTACTGCCTTCAGCTATGAGTTGGTCCTGCTCTGCATCCTGACACAGCTACTGTGTTGTCTGGGCAGACAGAAGGCAGATCCAGTTCTTGCTGTTCCCATTGAAATGCTGGTGAGGAGTTTTGACAGCTGGAAGTGGTCAGAGGAGCAATTGCTGACAGAAGGGTGGGAGGTAAAACTCAGGAGACTGCAGTGTTGGTACATGCAGAGCTGTTCTCTCTGCTTTCTCTAAGTGTCCAAGCAAACCACCAGCGACCTTCTTGCCAGCCCTGAGTTACAGTAATGATTTAATATAAACATGGTGTTGGTTCTCATCCTGAGAAAATGTAGATCTATGAACATGAGCTGGATTTCTCTAGAAATGTTAGAACGTGGCCATGGTGCGTGGCACTGTTAAACACCAGTGTGGAGTCAGTGATCTGCAGAGCTTTCCACCCATCTCTCAAAGAGAGATTCGCTGTTAAAATTCTGTTATCCTTCTACCTTATAGGTTATAAACTTTGGTATTTTTATATCCACTTTATTTTTTTTTTTTTTCACCTGGGACCTTCACTTTGGTGTAAGTTGCAAAATCAGTTAATCAATATGTTTTCTTTAAAAGAAAAATCAGGAATGAATATTCAGCAGCTGTAAAAATGCTCTGGAGATTGATATCTAATAGAGCTGAAATAAAAAGCAGAAGCTGATTAGAATTCCAGAAAATAAGATATTCATCTATTTATAGGAATTTCAGTCTTCATATGCCAGATTTTGTGATTAATGCTGAGAACATCCTTGATTTTAAGCAGTTCTGGAGAAATCATTAAATGAAGGAAAAGTAAAAGCAATGTTAAAAGAGCCAAGTTATGTTGATTTACAAAAGAAAAATGTAGCCAACATGAATTGTCTGGTTGAAGGATACATGAGTAAAATGGAACACTGTGCTGTCTGAAATGTGCTCTCATCATTGTTGAAGCATTGCCTCCTGCCAGGGACTTACTGTCTCCAACACAGACTGATGTGCTAAGCTAGAAGCATAGGCTGTAAATAAGACTCTTTCATGGTGCATCTTCTTTTGCTTATTTTCCAGACCAGGTCATGGTCCTTTGCAATGCAAGTGCCTCCCTAGAGCAGATTTTTCTTTCACATCTATTTTCTTACAGTCTTCTTGTGTTTGAATGCTCTTGCCTCTCCTGTTTCTAGCTTCTAAATTTATGACTTAGGAGAGCATTTGTAGGACTTGTGAAATGAAGATGACCTCTGGCCACTGAGAAAATGTAAAAAAAAAAGAAAGCTGGACTTCCACTTCTATGGAGATGTATTAAACATCTCCTGACATTGTGGAAGAGCTGGAAAGCCTCAGGAACTTGTTCTACCTTGTGTTTGGTTCTATTAAAAATACTCTGTGTATAATTTTTTAAATCTAAACATGTACAAATTATGAAATTAAGGGCTGTTATAGGGTGACATACTCAACATCTTATGTGTAAATGTTACCTATTCTTTTATTTATATAAGTGTTGCCATAGCTAGAAAACAATGTCAAGGGTTTTGAGGGGGGAAAATAGCCTAAAAAAAAAAGCTAAGCAAAGCTTGGTGCTCTGAGAGCAGGGTTGGGCTGCCTAATCACGGTGCCCTTTTCTAGCTGATGTGTGCTGCTGACCTGTAATTTTTGTCAATTGTAATGTTAATGCAAATACAGTGCACCTGCATAAGGTGGAGGGAAATTGTACTGTATTTTGGGATAATTTCACTGTGGTCTGCCTCTTGGCAAGGGATGTTCAGGTTCTTTGTAAATAATGTTGGTAAATTGGATTCCTCTGTAGCATTTCGTGTCCTTGTGCACAATATGGACGGGGCTCCTGCTTTCGGACAGCAGGGATTGGCAGTAAATGGGGATGAGGACACAGGAGGTGTGAGCCTCAACATTCCTGTCCGTACCATCTGCAAGGAGATGATGTCAAGTGACTCATCCTAGGCCAAGTCATTCCTTCCAATAGTTGCTCCTGTGTTTTCTTGGCAACAGCATGGCCCCATTATTAGTCCAGCTTGGCTGTGCTGTCACTGCTGGTGTGAGTGGCCCACAGAGCTGTGCTCCCACCAAGTGCCTGGACAGCTAATGCACCCATTACAGCTTGGCCCAGGGGAAGGCAAGTGAAGAGCTGACTCCTTCTGCCTCCTCCACTTCAGTGCCTTCTAACTTTTTTCTACTTCAAGCAGCCTGGTCTGAAAAACTGCTCAGAAATACGTATATTTTGTACACTCACTATTCCTTATTCAGAACCTCTTGGTGTAGTTATGATGTGTAGCAACTTTACTGGGAATGTACCTTGAATGTTGCAGTTCCTTTGACCTCTCCTGTTTGGCTGTCTGGGGGGATTTTGGGACAAGAAAAAAATAGAAAAGTTAATTATTTGATGCAGAGAAGTGTAGCAAGTTGAGTTATTAAAAATGTGGACTCAAATTTACATTATCTGTGGGTTTTGTCATCTGTGATTTTTTTTTTTTTGATAGTTTAGGCTTACTGGGTGATTTCAAGTGCAGTAAAAAGTATTGTAAGTATTTCTTACTCTTGACTAGATGAAAGATTGGCTTGCAGTCTTGTTTAACTCAGTGCCTTTCAGGCAGGTAAAAAATCATTGCAAATTAACTGTGGAATGTTTCAGAGGATCATCTCATGTTTAAAGGATGTAAGTCCAAGCCAATTCCTTATGCACCAGAGGGAATGTCAGCAGATAGGAGTATGTTTAGTCTGAGAGCAGGAGGGTGGACAAGGAATACGTTGTATGAAGAGGTGTAGGTCAAGCAGAGATAGTCACCAGGAATTGAAAGATCAGAGTGTTGCTTTTTAAAGTCTAGAACTGTTATTACCATTACTTGTATTACTATGGCATCTAAAAAGCATTTCAAAGGGGAGGGAGTTTTGTGCTTCTGCAAATAATAATAGAATAATATTCAGCATAGTTTAGAGTCACTGAAAATCTGGGCTAAAATTTGCTTAATATATTTGGTTTTGGTAGACCTAGAAATTAAAATAATAGATATTTCATAAGAGGATGAGGGTACCTAGCAAAATAAAGAATAAGTATTGAATTACAGAAAATAGGATCTGGAGCCATAGAAATGCAGACCTCCCTTAGGAATTCAGGAGTTGTGTTTAGGAGGTCTTTTGAACAATCTGGCCAGCAATTTTGGCTATAAGGCACCAAATGACAGTTAAATTTATAACAGTCTAGTTATGGTGAGCTGGTCTTTTGACTAAATTTGTCATTACAAGCAACCAGCCCGGATTCATTGCTCATGGAAGTCGGTGAATACATGCTAAGAGTAAGAAGCATTGTGCCAGCAGCTTTAGAAGAACTGAAAAAAAACCAAGAAAAGGAGTAGTTCATTCAAATACATCCTTTGAATACAGATGCTGGCCACACTTGTATTTTCTGTAGTGTGTTGCTTGCAGTCCCCCAGCAAACCTCCACTTGCTGGCATAGGCAAGTACAGCTCCCATTAAGCTCAGCAGGAGCTGTGCTTGCTGAACTTGGCCCTCTGCCTGTAGAAAATTAAATGTGTTGGCAGGTTAGCCAGAGGATAGTGTTCTTCTATTTGGGGTGCTCGGCACTTGTTCTGAGACATTCTGGGCTTGTGGAAGACAGAAATTCTCCAAAATCAGGGCTAGTGAGGAGGGGTTCAGACAAATTGCCTCTTCCTTCTTTCCCTCTGTGTTAAATGCTGAGAAGCCTGAGAACTGTGTGCAGCATGGTTATTGGCAGGCTCAGCATGCACAGCAGCCTTTCCTGCACCGTGGACTTCATGTTCCTGTCTGTAATAGTGAGAACTTCTCATTTACTTTCTTTTACAAGTCGGGGGTCTTGCAAGGGACAGCCAGGTCGTGGCTTCATGATTTTTCCTCCAGATGTAGTGGTCAGACTAGAATGTATACAATGGGGATTGTAACATGTGCTCATGCACACCTTTCAGCACCTGGAAAAGAATAGAAGACTGTGTAAAGACATCCTCAAAGACTGTTTTTGAGTTATTGCAGTGTAATCATTCTCCCTTCTTCTGGGCTGTGTGCTAGCCCCAGCCTGCACTTCACTTCTCTAACTTGTTTTTTATTTGATTATTCTTCTGAATCCCCCTTTTTATTTGTGAGGGCAGCTGGGTTGTCCTATCCTGAGATTCCATAAATTAAGTCTCCCACTCTCCAGATGTCTTGGGACATTGAGTCCTGTTTTGGAAAGTGAAGTAGGCACTTAGTAGTATAAATCCCATTACAGATAAATGGGATTCAGAATTGCTCATGCCTAACTTTTTATTTAAATGGAATTTTTGTATCCTTCTAGCATATGGTCCTGTTTTTTTTTTTTTTAAAAAAAAAAAAGGGGGCATTTTTTGTTACTTTAAATTGTGCCTAAAATAAAGCAGTTCTATGAGATGCTGATTACTAGCATTCCTTGCATTGTGTGATGACTTACTTTCGAAGTTGACAGAACTTTATTATCTGGAGTTGCAGCACTTCAGTATCTCTTAGAATGTTTACAACAAAAATCTGACGCTGACAAGCATTGTGAAGTATATTTATTCTCTTGCTGCGGATTAAACAATTGATTCTGAAAGATTAAAATGCCCCACCTGCCTTCTTGCACACTTCTGTTTTGCCGTGTCAAACAATATAAAATGAATACTGCACTTCCCTCTATCTAATTGAATAATTTACTGTAAATAGCTGTCATTTACTTTAGAGCAGTAGGGGATCATTAGCCAAATGGATGTGAGTAAGTCATGCCTTTAATGCGTTAGAGGGGCCTAAAATGGAATCATCTAAATGGGACCATCAATACAGCATGCTGAATTAAGTCAGAGGCACTTAAAGCTTTAAGTCCTCTTTCTTGTAAATTACATGCTTCCTCGGCAGAAAGGTAATCAAGAACTTGCATAAAATATGGCATCTTTGTTTCAAAGCTTTATTTTTAATGAATAAAACAGTACAACTTATATGACATGATTGGTAGGTATAACTGTGTTTTGGATTTCCCTCGTTTTAATTACATCCCTTCCTTAATGATTGAAGCCTTCTTGCTTGCAAGCAGCTACTTGTGCTGACTAATACTGGCTCTGTTCTGTGAATGAGTAAGATGAGCAGGTAATAAATATGTTTTCTTGACTTTTATGAGTATATGACCTGACAATTATTTGCAGAAGCTGATATTTTGTATATGCTATTTTAGAAAGGTCCCAGTCAATCTTAACTCCTCAATGTACAATGTGTTTTTGGCTTCTTTCACCACTGAACTCAGTGGCAGGACTGTTTGGTGCTTTAATGTATTTGTTCTTCTCATTGACTCCTCCTGGCCCCATCTAGTTCTTCCATTCAGTTTTCTGTTCCCCTGGAAAAGGTTCGTCTTCCATTAAATCAAGAGCCAAACTTTCAAGGACATTTCAAGAGGAGGATGGACTACAAATAGGGATGGTCTTGTGGTGAGAGAGCTGATTTAAAAATTATTGCAATTAATTTTAACTTTGGTAATTTTGTATTAACCATAAGAGTTTTCCTTTTGGAGTTTACTGAGGTCCCTTCAACCTCAACCATTCTCTGGCTCCTGAGCCACAGTGACTTTGTGGGAACAAGTGGCACATTTTACAAAAAACAATTCCCATCTCATTTTGACTTTGCAGTTTTATTCTTCTAATTTTTCAGGGGCTCTTGGATGTTAAGCTTCCTTGCCTATTTTTCCATGTTTATTTCCTACTGAATTCTCCTCTTAGTCACCTCCTGTCAGTAGTCAAACACTTTGGATTTTCTCTGAAGTCTATTTCTGTGCCTTAGGCGTTCCACTCTCATGTGTATGTGGTCTTCAATTCTTAGAACTAAATTTGGGCTGATGTTGTAAAATCAACTTGAGGTTCAAGGGCTATAAAAAGGCACACCTCCCCACCCCCACTGCAGATACAATCTGTAACTGCGCTACAGAGATTTCAAGAATTTGATACACCATCACTTCAGAATATGGAGAAAGGTAAAATAAGTTCCTGTGTAGTTATGAGGAAGATGGTGACAAACTTTGTTGTGGAAAGCAGGATGATGTCTGTATTTTCACTCCTTTGATGTAATCACTGCCCTATGTTTCCTGTAAGTGATTTTTTTTTTTTTTCCACCCCATCTTACTGAATGTTTTTTTTTTTTTTTTTTAAAGGTAAATTCATCTTGTGCTTTGGAACTTTTCAGAATTTGCTTATGAACTGCTTTCACTTTTATTGGATGAGTCATGAGTAGAAAGCTCTGTCCTGTAGATCTACCATGAGTAATGCTTAACATTTTCTTGGGTTCTCTTTTAGAAGACTATTAAATTAAAAGAAGAATCTGTTTTTTGATATCTTAATGGAGAATTAGGTGGCTGGGGCTCAGAACTGATTTACATTTAGCACTGCAGTAATTTTAATTTTTTCCTTGCATGTACATGTTGCTGGTCACAGCACCCTAAATAAATAAAGATGCTTCAGTTTTTGGGACTGCTGTACAGGTGCTGATTCTGCTTTTGGGGACAGTTTTCTCACTGAGGTCTGTATTGACAGTAGAATATAGTTGATAGGTGCTTCCAGGATTCTGTTCTTCCACCTGAGCCCTGAGAGAGGTCATGGGGTATTTCCCTGAAACCTTCTTTCTGAGTCTTGTTCAGGTAATGTGTATCTAGAGAAAAACTATATGCTATTGGAGCAAATTTTTTTGCCTGACTGCTCAGGTGGCAACTCCTTCCTCTCGGATACCAAGCCACTGGCACATCAGTACATAAGTATTGGCAATGCCTAGCAAGTTATTTGACATGCCTGACCCTTAAGTATTTACTGGTATAATGTAAGTGTAATTGGCACAGGCAGTTCTTTGGGTCCAGCTGATGTAAATGTGGGATTGTTGATAACATCTCTAAACTTAGGCACACTGAAAATAATGAAAGCTGTATTTTCAGGCGGGATGTACACTCTGTCACCCTGAGGGGTTAGGAATGTGTCAGTTTTCTTCCTGAGGCCAATTTTGCCTTCAGTTACATTGGCAATGTTGGGAGATGATGTGTGTTAGGAAATGATCAGTTTTCTGAGGCTGAACATGGAAAATCGAGATGTATGAAACTCTTAATTGTGAAACTATCTCTAGAGGAGGTAGGTGGAAAAATGTGGGTAATTTAGTAGTAAAATGAGATCTCTGGAGGTATTTGGAGTTTGCTTGGCTACTTCTGCAAGTGGGAGATAGTCTCCACAGTCCACGTATCACAGATAACAACAGATATGAGTCTGAAGACTGAACGTTTCAGGGCAGTGGATCAGCAATGTGACCTCTGCTAAGTTTTGGTGTATCTGCAGCTGAAATGGAAGTTCATGGAGAACTTTTACATTTCTTTGTTCTTACCAATCTCATGTGTCTGGAGTGTTAGTAGTGCAGAGACTTGCATTGGAAAGGAGTGAACAGACTGCTTTCCAAACATGAATCTAGTGTGTATCTGTCTGACCTGCAGGGAAACCAAGTTCTGTGGATTGTCATAAATAACTGCAAAGCTCAAGCCAAAGTTGAGGACAAAACTCCCATGGTCGCTGTTATATTTTTCTATGGGGAGGAAAAATGAAGCCTGGAATCTGAGCACTCCTAAGCCTAGTGATTAGGAATTCATTGAATTTGGCTGCTAATAGCAAAATCTTGGCTCTGGAACCTTTATTTCCAGCTAATTCCAGTGTATGTGTCTCTACTCGTGCCATCACAAACTGCTACAACTGCATGGTAATAAAGGGGAATATTTATCAAAACATTAGGCCTCTTCTGCACTGAGACTTGTACTGTTTAAAAGATAATTTTTCTTTTCTTTCAATATCACTTTTTAGAAAATCATGAGGACAAACAATGCAGCCATCCTGGAACAGACTGTGTAGTAGTTCATTGTGTACTCAAAACCTGTGTGCCAGTTCCTTGCGTCATGGGTTACCGGACATCAGCTGAGGAGCACAGTCAGTTACTGTAGTTCAGCTGATAAATGAGAAGTTGTTGAACTCCTGTAATTTGCTACCTATCGGGGAGTTACTGATGAGAAAGAAGGCACAGGCCATGACTTGTGCACCTTCCAAATTTTGGGGTTTAGTGATTAAAAGTACTGTGACACACAGTCACTTTTTAAATGAAGCTTCACGGGTCCCCACTGAGTTACCATATTTGTAGGAATAGCGCCATTCGATGCAGAGTTACAATGTATATTACTAAGTATTGTTACAAACTGATGGGACGTGCTGTTGACTCTACAGCATGGCTGGGTTTTAAGCAAAAGATGAAATCCAGAAAGCCTAACAAAAAACCCTCTTTGCTCTACACTGATATTTTTCGTCCTTGTACTCAGTGCAAGTGGCAAACACTGGAGCTTTCTTTCCCATTTTCACTGAATCATTAGTCATGCAAGTTTGTCACTGATAGACATATTTCTGGAAAGGAGCATTCAGTTATGTTCTGTCTGGACCATTATTGTTGCAACCTCACTGGTGTGGCATAGTTCTTCATACATATAGTCCTTCATATCCATCAACATCCAAACTTCACTTGCCAACAAAAAATAATCCTCTCCTTATGCTCCTTGTTGTTTGGTGCCTGTGTTCTCTTCCATGGCCCTTCTGCACTAAAACTTCAGCCTATGAATTTGGAAGGGGGGAAACATTAGAAAAAACAAAACTAACAACATCATCAACAAAAGATACAAACCCCGAAAGCCCCAAAGAAAACTGTGTCCTGCAGAAGGCCAGGAGTTGAACACTCAATTATTCTCGTGGGTCCGTTCCACCTCAGCATATTCTATGAACCACATTGCAGTGTACAGCCTTCTCATGAGGGGAAGCAGAGGGACAGGCACTGATCTTGTCCCTCTGGTGAGCAGTGGCAGAACCCAAGGGAAATCATGGAACAGTGTCAGGGGAAGTTTAGGTTGGATACTTGGAGAAGGCTCTTCACCAACCAGAGGCTGGTTGGGCACTGGAAAAGATGAACAGACTCCCTATGGAAGTGGCCACAGTGCCAAGCCTGCCAGAATTCAAGAAATTCAAAGCTTTGGACAACGCTCTCAGGTACATGGTGGGATACTTGAGGCTGTCATGTGCAGGGCAAGGAGTTGGACTTTGATGATCTTTGGGGTCCATTCCAACTCAGGATATTTGATGATTCTAACAAAAACTGCCATTACATCAGGTAATAACACTTCAACTTTTTTTTTTGTTGACCTTCTGAATCTCTGGAGGCTCAGGAGTGCTCATGACACAAAGAGTGAGTGCAGCATGTTTACCTGAAGTAGGCTTTGCACTTCCTGCTCCAACACACAACTTTGATCTCTGGTTCAAATCTAATGTGTGCAGCCTTTAGCTGTGCTAGGAATTTCTGGACGTGCTTTGCTCATGTTACACCTACCCCTGAGACACCAAATACGAGAATAATCCTACGGAGCAGTTTTGCCTCTAACCCTGCTGGGGATTCCCTGTCTATTATTGCTACAGCTTTTTGGCTCCTCCACATTTTTTGTGCAAAGGACAGAGGAAGAAGAAAACATCTGAGTGGATACTCTTTGGCAGTGGTTCAAAAATATAAATGCAGTATTTTCTCCTTACAAACAGGAAAAAGCCCACTGCTGGTTTATTACTTGTTCTTTATATGGAATTACAATGACTAGACAGCATAGTTCTTCTGACAGTCTCTCTGGAATTGTTAATTGGAGCTTATTAAAGGAAAAAAGCAAGAAATATAAACAATACTCAAATTTTGACATATGCTCAATGTTCTTGCTTTTCATGTATAGCTAATTTCACAGCATAGTCAGATTATTTTTTTTTTCCCCCCTAGCTTTTAGGAAATTTGTCTACTAGATTTGCTGTGTCTATCTAGAAGAGGCAGGCTTGAAGGTAGGGTCTTCAATCAGCATGAAGATAGCCTAGTGGAGGGCAATCACTGTTTGGAGAGCTCAAATCCTTGAATATACGTAGCTCAGCCACACGTGTTCAACACATTCCTTGGTGTGTGTTGGTTCATCTTGTGCGCCTGTTGCCCAGTTGGAGCTCTTGCCTTTTGTTGAGTTACCTTTTCAGGAGGTTGATCTGTTTTCTACTTTCTTCCACTTTAACTTTCCTGTAGTTCTCTGTCTTTGTTTGTCTTTTCCCCAATGTGTAGAGGAAAGGCGAAACAATTATGCTGAACTTCATGAATAGAAGTAGCAAATTTATTAGTAATTCAGGCAGAGAGGTGGTTAAATGACTAGAGGTCAAGGCTACTCTTGGCCTTTTGTGATGTGTCAACTTTTAGATAAATGTGTGTTTATCTGTACTGATCTAAAGCTGTTTTTAAGGTTTTCAAAAAAAGAGCAATCTGATATTAACTCTGTAAAATGATAAACTTAATCACTGCTGGCAAATATTGTGAAAATACCAGCACTGTTTACCATGTAATGCCTTGTGATACTTCCAGTAGAGACTTGACTAGTGTGGGCTATGACCTGAGTTAATAATATTGTTTTGCTCATCTCTGTTGAAATGTCAGATTTTTTTTTTTTTTTTCCTTTAGGGGAATATCAATGTAAATAAAAATGTCTTTCAGACTGCCTGTCTGACTGACTGGAATGGACATTAAGATGAAATCTTTTCATTACAGAAAATGGATTGTACACAGAGATGTGCAAATATATTATTGTCATGTTTCCTTGCAGTGAGTTCCATGTGTAGGTCCTTTCTCTTTTCCCTTTTGAGTTGTTAAATACAGTGTTATCTTCTCTATGTACTTGTTTACAGCATTGAATCCTGGAATATTTTGTTTCAGTTCGTACTTGCATCATGTTTAACTTTGGGTAAATCACTTAATTTTTTCTTTATTTCCTGCCTCAATAGGAAAAGGTTTTTTAATCTCTTTTAATTCCGAGAACCTTTTGAAATTTTTGCATGTTTGTCAGAGAAATAATGAATCTTAGCTGCAATTTCATTACACTTGTAAGACTTGTGTTAATAACAGAAAATTATGATATTCTGGAGGCATGTCTTATGAGCAGCATAGTTCACACTTGTACAATAGTACATTTATAAAATCTAAGGTGAAAAAGTCTCCTTCTGTTTTCCTTTGTACCCCACACAATGGCTGGTTGAAATAGCAGCTCTTTTATTTCTGATTTCTCCAGGCAGACACTGGGACACAAGATCCCACCTGCTGTTGAGGAGACAAGATGAAATCCATGGTGTCAGGATAAATGAGACCAAAGCAGGGGTGTTTCACTTGAATGAATTTACTGCCAATCAAATAAAACTCGGATCTCTAACACCAGACAGAGATCCCCAGCACAGGAAGGATACAGTCCTGTTGAAATGAGTCCAGAGGAGGGCCACAAAAATGATTAGAGGGATGGAACTCCTCTCCCATGAGGAAAATCTGAGAGAATTGGGATTGTTCAGCCTGGAGAAGAGAAGGCTCTGGGGAGACCTTAGAACAGCCTTCCGGTACCTAAAGAGACATACAGGAAAGCTGGAGAGGGATTTCTTACAAAGGCATGTAGCGATAGGACAAGGGGTGATGGCTCTAGATTGAGAGCAGGTTTAGATTAGATATTAGGAAGAAATTCTTCACTGTGAGGGTGCTGAGGCACTAGAACAGGTTGCCCAGAGAAGTTGTGGATAAGGCCAGGTTGAATTGGGCTTTGAACAACCTGGTCTAGTAAAAGGTGTCCCTGCCCATGGCAGGGGGGGAAGAGTTGGGGAGCCCCAGTTCTGGCCTCAGCTGCTCTTGCTTTCAGGAAGTTGTGGGAGGTTGAGGTGATACCAACAGTGGTTTCCTCTCAGTCCCCACCCATGGAGGCTACAGACCCCTCCTCAGCTCAGCCCTGGGGCTGCAGACCCCTCTCCTGCCCTGGTGTGGGGTCTGGGCTGGATTCTTGTGCTCACGTCAGGGGTGTCTGGAACTATCAGGTGGGGACTCCCCTTGTAGGCAGAGTGAGGGCCCTCAGAGCCATGTCCATGACCTGCTGATTTTACAGCTGGTGTGTCCTTGATTGCTGCGTTGTGTCTAGTCTTGGGGGTGTGGGGGGAAAAAGGAAGAGATGGTAGGAAGTTGTTCTTCATCCTGATGGCAGCTGGGCATCTTGGAAGAGAAAGCTCTGGTGCCAAAGAGAGGACACAGGTGCAGGAACTGCCATGGCTGAGAACAATCCACAGTG
Source organism: Oxyruncus cristatus (assembly GCA_013399855.1). Taxonomy (NCBI): domain Eukaryota; kingdom Metazoa; phylum Chordata; class Aves; order Passeriformes; family Cotingidae; genus Oxyruncus; species Oxyruncus cristatus. The sequence continues at coordinate 1,037,329 of VXAY01004603.1, forward strand.
AAGACAGCTGGTCTGCAAACCAAATGGTGAAAGCCTGTTTCACCTGTTTCTTTTTGGAAATATCTTTGAACCCAAGTGACCGGGAACAGGGATACCACTGTTTTTTTTGATTAAGACTGTGTCGGTGCAGGTGATGTTGAAGTGGCTGTTTGGTTTAAGGAAACAGGAAAGCCCTATGCCATCTGTCAGAAAGCAAGGAAAGTGTAAATACCAATGAGTTGTACCCCTCAGAATTTTGTGGTATCGACTTGCATTACTGCTCCTCTGAGAACCAATAAACACTTTTATATGGTGATTGTTCTGCGTTGCATTAAAGATAAAATATAGCTCCAGAGTGCACAAACCTGACACCTATTATTCAGTTCCTGAACCTCAAAAGTAATTATTTTCTAGTGCAACTGCCTCTAAAATGCTAATATCTAGAAATGTGACCACTAGTCAGTTTGTTCCCATAATACTGCCATCTATAGAAATTGGGGTACCCCTTTCAGAAAGGGAGATTTCAGAGACTTTGATAAGATTAAAAAAAAAGATGCCAAGTGATTATTCTAGTGGCCTGTTGCCTAATATATTTTTGAGGGGGATTGGGAGAAAGGAAGTAATAAAATCTGTTATTCCCTTTTCTATCTCCTTATATTAAATATTTTCATAATGTAGTCCATGATGACAAACTCTTTCAAGAGATTTTGGATCTAAATGGGAAATCTGCTAAAGATGTATTGTAAGAAGACTCATGCCTTGGCAAAAGGAATTGTGTAGTGTATGTGATGATAGATCTTCTCCATTCCTAATCTTGCAGAAAGCTGGATTACCTGGGTAAACATGCATCTGTGCTTTCCCTCCTGATGCAGCCAGAAGTGCTGACTGCATTGCATACACTTCCCAAGTGTGTTTCCATATGATCCACCTACTAAAATAAAGATATTGAAATGAGCAATCCAACACCTCTTGCTTTAAAAGCAGGTTTTTTTCTTGTGGTGGTCAAAAAGAAAAAACTGTACATGGTCAAGGAGGGCTTTAAAACCAGGAAGTGGTTTAGGGAATTGAACTCTGTATGCAGAGGAATGGGACTGGCCTCAGATTTCAGATTTCCTTTTCTTCCACCCTCAAGAATTTACACAGTGATATGTTCCTCATCTGTAACTTTCGGAATGACCTACTTGAACTGAGTTAAAGATTTATCCTACTCCAACCTGCTGGATATTTCCAAGGTATAAGTGAGTAGAATAAGGCTAAAATGAGAAATATCCAGAACACAAAAGAAGTAGCACAGACTCCTGTTTGCATGAATAACTACATTAGATGGAGATAGCTATAGATATATACCTCCCCCATATGTATAACATATACTTTAAAATATTTAATAAAATGGAAATTTATTATTAATATATAATAAAATGCGATTTTTTGACAAATAAAAATATAAGTGAATAAAATACAGTTAAATAGAGGTCAATAAGTATGTATTACATATAATTTTTTATATGTATATATTCAAGGACAGGTTAGATGATGCTTTGAGCAATCTGAAGGTACAGAAGGTAATAATAGAAGGCATGGTAGATGGTACCTACCTAATGGAAATTATCCCTACCCAAACCCAGGGCAGTTGGAACTAGATTATCTTTAAGGTCCCTTCCAAAATAAACCATTCTATTATATAATAAGAGGTATTGTCCAAGATAGTTTTGTTTAACATGAGATCCTCTCTCTGCAGAAGGCAGAGAGAAAAGATGGGAAGAAATAGGCAATAAAAATCTCTGTAACTGAACATGAATTTACTCTTCACATAGTACTTGAAGTGTAAGGCATAAACTTTTCAGCAGTGCTTCCTCTTTGATTATTGGTTCTGCAAGAGCAGCTACCATGATTGAATGCCATAGGTGGAGCCTGTTCCCACCTCTCTCTCCCAGTTTTAATTTGGCATTCTAGGAGTGTGGCACAGAGATCTGTGTATATGATCACATGGTAATACAACACATTATAGAGCATTATTTAAAGGACTCTTCATTATTTTTGTTCCTGGTTTTACGGTTTCTTAGATTTGTGACACCCAGCTTAATTCTGAGTTGGCTTTTACTATTGTAATTAATTAATGTCTATATAAGACTCCCACAATGCAAAATCACGTGGGATTCTGAGACCTCAAATGGCTAGTGTGGAAAAACTTCTGATGGTCTGGGTGTGTTGCTGAAGGACAGAATGTATGTATTTACTTTCTGACCGATCACATAAATGCTGTCAGAATTTTGCTCTTAATTTGATTTGTGGCATTCCATTAACAGTTTTTCTGTGTGCAGGAGAACGATAACTAATGATTCCCAGACTCCCAGAATTGTAAAGTAAGGGCAAGCTCTGTCTGGCAGAACAGAGATTGTACTTTAGCTAAAAGTCATTTTGGACTAGATATCACTTGATTAGTACAGACAGGAACTGTTCATGTTAATGACTTCGTATTCTCAGATTAACCATATTGCTTATAGGTATCATGCTCTTCTAATTCAAATGATTATTAATAATCAAAGGCTAAGTGTGTGGATTTCTGTCTTTTTCTGAAAGAGAAAAGATGTTCTTAATTGACCTTATTTTAAGATATTGTTAGAGTTGAAATTATGATGTTAGGGGTTGGAAGGGGAGTGGGGAAAGTTCACGGATTTGCCTTTTGATTTCAGTCTTTACAAAGGTGGGCATGTGTGACACGAATGAGCTCAAAAATGTGAATTTAATTGTGTGAAGTTTCAGGGCTTAACTATTAAGGACATAATTTTTTGATAAAGAATTTCAGGGTCATCAGTAGTAGAAACAACGGGTCACACTTATTTCACATAGTTGATACCATGATAATTTTGGTCATGGATGTTGTTTCTAACAGAAGCCTGACTGCTGAAATCCTCTTAATTTCTAGCTTGTAAAAGATAAGCTAACATGTTAAATGATGGAGAAGAAATTTAAATTGGAAGATTTTACAAGATTTTACAGTTTGTTTACCTAGCAGGAGTAACATCTTTTGTAGGTTGTTAAAATGCCATGTGGCACCGTAAAAGCTGCTCTCCAAAGCTAAACAAACTTATGCAAGAGGAGGCTCCCAGCAGGGAGTTCTTGTAACGCAGGAGGGATCTGCTCTTGTGGAACAAGTGGGTTAACAGATTCCAGCTGCATCACTTTACTAATGAGGTGTTGCACAGCTTCCACAGGTGCTACCAAGCCTGGCATAAGTCAGGATCAGACTCTTTAACTTATGGGTAGGCTAGTTTGGCAGTTTTTTAGGCTGTTCTCTATGTCAACTGCTGGCAAGGCCTGGTGCTTATATATAAGCAAGTTCCCTCCTTCTGGTTATGTGGTGTTTGGTTTATTTATTCATTTATTTTTTAGTCATGAAGACCACATCCTCTGCTGACACTGCTTTTTCTGTCAGTGATGCTTTCATGCTGTTTTACGTGTGATGCTTTGTCTTCTTATGAAGCCCAATTCTCTGAAAGCAGCTTTTGGCTGACTGTCTTAGATGGGATTGAAAGGATGTTTGTGATCTGCTTATCTACATCTATCTAGTAAACATGAGGAAATAACTTCTTAAAATCTGATCCAGTGTTAATACACAAATGCAGGACATAGAGGCAGATGCCTTGAATACATCAAATTCCCCAAGCACACACTGCTATCTTCCAGAAGAATAAAACCACTTATAAGTCATTATTTACAATTGAAATACAAGTCTGTGTACAGACATATATTTATGTAAAGTCCAATGTAAGGTATTAAATAAAAGGCCTTTTAATAGTCCAAAAATACAATTTTATTATTTCAGTCACTCAGGCTTGTACCAAAATCACCAAAATGGCAAAATACAAGTAGTGTTATTTTTTCATACAAGTTTACCTAGACAGCATCTCTGACCAGCTGTGGGCCTATTCAGTGGCCTCAGAACCCACTTGAAAAAACAGACTCTCCTGGAGAACTCTACTGATGTTACCTGTTAGTATGTATATACTTAATAAATGTGAGTGTGTGTATGTATATATACACATAACATCTGCATGGTCAGCTGTGGGAGAGGACATTCCTTTTAGGAGTGCTGACTAGAGCTCAATGCTGTGTTGTGGACTTGAGTAAAAAGCAGCATCAATTAAATGGAAGGATTCCTCAGTCCTCTCATAGTCTTTACTAGGAGGTACGATTTTTGGTCTTACCCAGAAAGATGAATGAGAACACTGAAAACTGAACTGCCTGGCATTGAGCACAATAATTGCCCAGCATGTGGTGGAGCCATTCCAAGCAGGACCAGGAGCCTGTACTGTAACAGTCATTGGTTTTCCAGCTTCTCTCGTAGTCTGGGGGGTGATGTGGGTCCTCTGGCAGACTGTCCGGTGCTTGGAGAGAGCATTTTCTTGTGCTGCCAACATTAACTTGGGATTAAAGATTTGAGCTAATATCTAATCACAGTCTTGAGCCAGACAGTCTGGTTAAGATGTTGTGTATTTTGTTATTGTTCCTGGGGCATAAGTAAACTCTAAGTAGGAGTTGATCATGATTTTAGAGGCTCTCAGGCATAATTTAAAAGTGCGTTTTGCAGGAAGACAGCATATAAAAACTTGCATTTTTGTCAGGCTTCTAATTTATAGGGAACAATGACATGCAATAACCTAATTTATGTCTGTGTACATTATGTCACTGATCACAAGTAATGGAATACAAGCAGGTGGCTTTGATTTGTATGTTAGAAATTGTTAGCAGGCTGAGCTAATGGTGTAGTAGCTTTAGCTTGCCAGAGGGAAGCTGATGATTTAGTGTTGGTAGCATAAGAAGGTAAATCCCAGTCTGATGCTGAGCAGAAAGAGATGGCAAGTGTCCATGAAATCTGTACTTCTGTAGGTTGAAAGATTTATTTTGTTGGTCCTTTACACGATAAGATTCAGGAGGGGAAACTTCATCTTAGAAATTAAGATTTTATGCAGATGTGTTCAGCTTTGATAAAGGGTATCTCCTTCACAGGAAGACAATGATAATTGTGATACTTGACTATTTCTGGGAAATGTGATTGTATGATTATTTGCATTTGGTAATCGTAAATATCTTTGAAAAAGGGAAAAAATTCTACTAGTGAAAATAAATTAAGATAGCTGATTTATTCCAGTTGTTAGTGAAACCTTTCCATCATATGCTAAATGCTTTGAACAAAAAAGGCCAACAATAAGTTTGTTTTTCAAATCTTGGTGTGCATGGGAGCAGAAGGATACATACTAACATTTGCATACTTGGGCATATGAACTTTCAGTCACAGTCTATCTAATACCTGTAATCCCTTTAAATTGGAGAATTCAGTAACAAACTGTCTCTTATCTGGTTTTTTTTTTGTGTGTTTGTGTGTTGGTTTTGAGGTTTTTTTACAGATTCTTTGCCCATATTTCACTCTTTTAGTCCATACATCTTATTCCCAGGAAAATCTGGGGTGAAGGCAGGAACACAGGCGACACCATTACCAAAGCAATCTGGAGCTAATAGTGGACAGAGCAGGTGAACACATTATGTTGATTGTAATACTTTGAGTACTCAGGACGATGTTTGTGAGATCTTGGGGAAAAAAACAAAGGCATGCATTAGTAATGAGATAGTTTGCTAGGAAAGATGCTGAGGACCACTCTGTGGCAATTAAGAGCAATTTGGAGTGGCAAATATTTTAAAGGCTGGCTGACTCAACTTGCAGAATGTAGCCAATAACCAAATAGCAGAATTTCACAAACAGCTACATCAAAAGCATTTTGCCTTAGTTGGTGACACAAACAGCAGTAATTTCCTGCGTAAAGTATTTTCTCCAGGAGTGAGATTCATTGATCCCACTTTTTTCTTCACACCTAAGAAACCATAATTTTCCCACTCTTCCTGTCTTCTCTTCCAAATTAATTAATCTCCTCCTTGTTCTTCATGAGTCACGGATTAATCTTTTTCTTCAAACATTTTGCATTGGTTTTCTGTGGCCGTGTGGGTGAGTGCAAATGACTTCACTTCTTTTGGTAGAATAAAACCTCTACAGTTTTGTTTCAAATATACATTGATCTGTAGTAGGTAGTAAGATGAGTCTAATTAAAAGAAGGGGGAAGGAGACAGCAACCCTCCCTTTTGTGAAAATGAGGAGTCTCTCTCCTCCTTTCTTGTCTCTTCCTAGTACAATAATGTTTGGATGCACCTCTTGGTCAGTGGGTATGAAGGGAAAACATGGAGGAGGACTGTGTAACATTAGAAATAGATAAAAGAAAAGAAATTGTTTAACATGGATGGGGTTAATACTTTGGTAGCTTAGACATCAAGGACCTTTCTGTAAATGTAGTACTAAATGATCCTGAAATCATATGAGCATACACTCACTTATGATCTTCCTTCCAGTAACATGAAGAATTGCAATAATATTCAATAGATTTTCTCTAGAGTTCAAGTTAATACAAAATAAATGAGGCTAAATAATAACTCAGTAGGGTCAGCCCAGATGGCTCTGACTTGTGCAATAGTCCAGAAGGTTCAGGAAATGCAAACCTTGTTGCTTATGCCATGAAATGTACTTAAGAGCCTTGGTTATCTGCTGGAGTTGAGGGGTAGTCTGTGGAAAAGAAGCCTTTTGAATTGTTTTTAATGATTTATCTCCACAGATAAGCAGGGCAATGAGTGAAGAGGCCTGAGTTTCTCTAGCTTTACTAAATAACTGTTTTCTTTCTAGGTCCCAGCCTATGGGGAAGTGCACATAAGAAGAGGATAAATATGGCTTTTAAGGGCGAGGACCACTTAGATTCCCTTTCGTTACCAGTTCAGCGGTAAGTGGTGCATTCTATCATCCAGATTTGAGTGATTAAATGCCTCTGAGGCTGCAACTGCACTTTCCTTTGAGGACCCAAGGCTGGTTAAACCCTCATTTTTAAACTCAGTAATAGGTAATGTCCTACAAAACATTGAGAATGAATGTGGAAATCTGAGATGCATTTCTTGAAGCATTTTCAGATTTGTGTACCTGAAGTCTGGTAAATCATGACAGTGAACGTGCAGCCATGATTTTAAAAGGAAGACTGTGTTTGCAGTAGAGATGTGACTGTGTTTACTTGATCAGTTCTTTGCCATGATGGAATTCCCTGGAACTCACTGCACTCTGTGAATACTGCTGAAAACTGTACATATGAATCTTTTAAACCTGGTTGAATTTATTCTGACGATTCTGCTAATCAACAGATTAAAACAAATAAAATCTATCTGTTGGTTGGCATCCAGTAGCTGTATCTACGTAGTGTAGTTTTGCTTCTAGCGTAATGGATGTTCCATGAAAAGAAAAAACAACAGCCTACAGCCTTCATATGTGGCACAACTGGAGTGTTTTTGTTATTTTGGAAAAGGGAGGTAAGATGGGGCTGCTGAATGCAGGAATAAAATCAGAAATACAAAGGTTTTGAATTTCAGTCTTTCTTCCGGTCTTCTTTCTTCAGGTCACACTGTAATTGTACATCAAGAACCAGTTAATTATGAAAAAGAATCTCAAAATGTCATGCTTTTCTTTGTCAGTAATTTGATACTTCTCTACCTGTCCCTACCTGAGTCTTCCAGCAGATACTTTGGTGATGCCATTAAGCTCACAATCACAGTAAGACCGTGTGAATATATTCACTTCTAGAAGAAACACGATATGGAGGAACATGGTTTGGGGATCCCAGATGCCAGGATAACTGTTCATGAGATGTTAGCTTAAACCTGCTTTGGAAATAAGTGAGTCCTAGAATTCTTAATAGCCAAACATGGAGTGGATTAGTATAAATAGCAATGAGGCGTCCTATTTTACTTATTAACTTAGGGTTTTTTTGTGAGATGAAGCCATGGAAGATTATTTCAGATGCAGACGGTAGTGAAGGCAGACTAATGACTTTGCCATGGAAATTCTCAGGCTAACCAAGTGGTCAGATAAGGTGCCCGATATCCAGGTTAATTTCTTGGTGATAACTAGTGGGTTTCACAAGCTGAATCCTGGATCAAAAGTCAAAGAAGCTGTTGCAACCAACTGGGGCAGTGAAAGACTCTTATAGTAGTCAAAAACTATCTGCAAGCAGAACCAAGGGCTTAGGCCATGTGGGTGGCCAAGGGCTGATCCAGTCTGATGGTGGCAAGACTGTTTGCCCATTCATAAATGAGAAAATTAGCTGGAGGCTCTCTATGCTAGCAAATGGAAATGCAGAGGAGGGATAATGCACTTAAAGATAACAGCAGCACAGAACTGAAAAGCACCGGATCTTGTAGGTTAGCGACTTCTAGGAAAGCAAACTGCCCGTGTGCGGTGTTCGGGGAAGCAAAGCTCTGCCATGCTATGTGATCAAAGCCACACCATCTCACAAGGACTCTGCACTAAGATGGATCTTAGCACAAAAAGTGACTTGGAGAAGTCTCATGTATCGAGCATTACGTTCTGACAAACACTTGACTCGGCAGGGAGATGCTCTGTAGTGAAATTTAAAAAGAAATAAATATTCTCCCCCACCCCCAATAAAATATGAAGCTCTTATTTTTGTGTCTATTTTGACAGAGAATCATTTTTCCTGCCAATGAAGATTGTTTCAGATAAAACCCTTGTAACAAATGGGCAGACTGAAGTTGACAGTGGCCAGAGAGGTGAAGGCGCAGAAAGTGCTGGAATTGAAAAAAATGTGGTTTTACCATAAGAATTCAGCAGCAACAACACAGTATGGGGTAGATAAAGTTCAGGAGTCATACAAAGTGTTTTTCTTGATTATCAAAAAAAACAACAAAACCCATCCCACATAATAGCTTTTCGAAAGAAATGGAATTTTTATGAGAATAAATTGTCTGTCTGGGTTAGAGAAAGGAGTGATATGGCTCCTGTTTAAAGGGAATTAAAAAAGATTGAGTTTTCAAAATAACAAGATTCAAGAATTATTAATTTGTTACTGTTCCTATATCCAAGCCTAGGATGTATGCCTGTCTCAGGATTCCAGTTCATGCTCCTTCTTTTTGAGAAAAGGGGCTTGAATGAACCTGAGGGTGTGCCCTGTCACAGCAAAAATTTAACAGAAATTCAACTGAGGGTCAGTCCTGTGTGGCACCACAACTGTATCTTGCCTTATGTTCAGGTCAGAATCTTTCAGAAGTAAAAACATCCTCCAGCAAGAATATCTGTATCCATAGGAAAATTGTACCATACACGTAGAAACAGACTCTAAGTGTTTCCACAGCAATCATTAAAGTCGGAAGTTATTGTGGCTGTGTAAGGAACTTAGAACTGGGGCCTTAAACCAAGTTTCTGTGCTGCAGGAATTGTTGTTTACACTCTTTTCTCGGATTTTATGGGAAATTACAGCTTGTATTGGAAACTCTCTAGAGCACTGAGTCACTATGTTAATGGTTTGCTAGCATACTGGCAGACCTGCTTTCTGTAATCGACATCTAGACTGCTATGGATGCAGTATTTAAAAGTGTCCTGAGGAAAAACACAAATTATTGTTACAGAAACTTTCTTTTCTATTTCAATGAGTTAGGAACTTACTGATGGTTTTGTCTCTTAGGAGAGAAAACAGCTGGCAATAGATCAGTTTTATAAAGGACTGATTTAGTTACTCTCCAAAAGCTATTAGTCCTGTTTTAAGCGTTTTACATGGTCATAAAAATTATCTGTTTTCATGGGTGATAACCAGTTCACTACAGAATGTGAAGTGTGAATGTATTCCCATTCTGAAGTAGCTGTTTTTAGTATAGCTTTTGGAAAATGTCGTTACCGGAAAGAGACGTTTTGAAAAACATGGAGGTATAGGACATATGAAGAGCCTTTCAACATGTTTGATATGTGTTCAGATATGGCTGTCAGGAAAACAATGGATCTACCTGTTGGTGTCTATCCCTAGAGTGTCAAATATTTCTCAAATACCGGGTGATTTAATCCTAAGAATTAAAGGCAGGGAAGTTATCTTATTGCATCATAGAAAGTCAATCTTGACCAGAATTGCGCAAGTAAGGTTGGTTGGTTTTTTTCCAACTAGCTGATGATGTCTTGCCCCTTGTATCCTGTAGGCCATGGGTATCTGTAGGTTTTGATGCTATCGGTTTTTCTGGCTCTGAGTTTTGGGCAGCAAGTCATTTTGTTGCATGTCAGTTCATCGCAACATTTCCTGTTTGATTATCTACATATTTTCTTAGGTGTGAAACCCTCAAGTGAATGATTTCTAGGGATTTGACTTCCGTGAGTTGACCTGAGTAAGGGTTATTCTCTTTTATGTCACTTGTACTATTCCTTTTTTAAGCTTCTCAGTTCTTACCTTTCTACTTTGAATCTGCATGGCTTCTGTGATTTGTTACCACCTCTTGTTCTCCCAATATTTGCCTCACTTTTTTTTAATAATACTTTTTTAGTATTCAACTCTTAGACTGTACTTGGGTTATAATTAATCACAAAATCATGTTTAAGTACAAGTGCTTAAATGCTTTGTCTGATCAGCGATTGTATATGTCCTATATTTTTTTAGACATCATCTGTGTGAATTCTTTGTTTCGTGGTCTCCTACAGTGTCTGCTGCTGATAATCAAGTGCTTGTTTTGTATTTCTGTCTTTTCCCATCTGTATCTGTGAACTGAACTTCCTGTCTGACAAGCACTCCACGCAAACCAGAAAACAACATTTGTATTTTGGTTTTGTATTTTACAGGCTACTTACTGTGCATAGGTCTTGCCCTGCTTATTGGAAATCAGCATTCCTTATGATCGGTTTTATTTGGATGATGTCAGGAGCCTGTTTGTTTTAGCTCTTTGAAAGCATTCAGATAAAGGCTTTAGGAAGCTTTAGAGAAAAAAAACCATGCATGTTACCTGTAATACAAGAGCTAGAGCAGAAGATTTCCAGAATTCCAAGTTAAGTGTGCATACATGGCTCTATGAATCGCTGCTCTATGAATTTTTAAAAACTATTTGAGAATTGAATGCTTGCTAGGGAATTGAAAATTCAGTGGCTGTAGGAATAGAGTACAACAGAAGAGAGGAAGGTGCTTTGCTTTGCCAATAATGCAATAAAGTTACCTTCCGGTGACAAGAAATAAAATCACTTATTGTATAGCTCAAGGCACTAATGATGTCTCATTTAATGACCTTGTATTCTTTTCCTTTTGCTCAGTTTACCCTATAACAATTCAGCAGATAATTTTACAGCGACAGGAAGGGAGCTCACCTTACTACGAAGTATTTCTGATTTTAATGATCCATATTCTACATGTAACCAAACTGAAAGCTGAGTAGTTTGTGGGAGTTTTGATGGTGGTAGTAAAATAGATTTGTGTATCTGTATGGTCCTTCTGGGAAGGATTTTCATACATTCTATTTGACTGAGTACAAGGGGTGATGTTAGTAAAGCAGCAACTATTGATTGGCTGTCATTTGGTGGCATTCATGAGGAATATGAACAGACCTNTCTATGGGTAAAATATCTCTGTTCCCTATTCAGGATGTTAAAAAATAGGTCAACACTTAAGCTTGCAAGCAGCAAAAAAAATTGCATTTCACTTGTACTTTAGGCATTTTTGGGGTCTGCAAGTCTGCCAGAATGCAAGATATTTCCCAGCCTTTTCCTTATGATAGTTTTATCACTAGATAGTTGTATAACACACTGTAGAAACATATTATACTACTTCCCAGAGCTATCCTGTAAAATACAGTATGTTGAACTGTAGAAGTCACAGAAGAATTTTGGCTTTTAACCTAAAGGAAATTTGAGTTTGTCCATTACAATAATTGTGAAGTTATGGTGACTTTAAAATGTGAACAACTTGATGAATTTAAACAATCTGTTCAATTGGCCTCTCTAGACCTTTTTTCATTAAACTTGGTATTTCATATTTGTGGCTTGCTGTTACTTGGAACTACTTTTGAAAGATCAAGACAATCTTTCATCCCTAGAGACAATTAGAAGTTTGTCCTGAATCCCTCTTGCCACGATCAGTAACATGTTTCACAGCATGTGGCACACAAGCACTGTAAAGAGGTCGAGCTGGCGCTGGTATGGCCTTTATAATGAAAGAAATTTGGCTGATTATTTTGAGAATGCATATTTTTGAAATGTGGGAGTCTATAGAAGAGACTCTTCTCTTTTTGTGTCTTAGAGCAATAGCAGTCCCTATCTGCCCAGGGAATATCTTCTGTGTGGGATTTGGCATCCTTTCCAGAAAATGCCCACAAATAAGTGCGTTGGAAAACAGTGAGAGAACTTGCCTGAATGTTAGGTTACCTTATCTGCCAGACAGAGATGATGCTTTCTGACTGTCTTCACAAGTACTGCACGAAAATTTTGTTATGACATCAACTTAGTAATCCTGCCAACTTTATACCTTGTGGCTAGCTCTTCTACTCACTGTTTTATGGCTTTGACTCCATGGTTTATACCTCTCTGCAAAATTTTACAGGTGCTAGCAAGTCCTTTTCAAGCCATTCAGATGTTGTTTCTGGTCTGTTATGTTGACTCGCATTCCAATCTACATCATGCTTGTTTTTCTGCAGCATGTTTCGGAAGAGATATTGATCAGATTTACACATCAGCGACTGCTCCAGTTGGAGTGCTCTGTTTTCAGAAGACGTCTTGCTAGTTATTTATGTGTTTAAGTTTTTTTTCTTGCACATGGGAGTCCTCTTTTCTGTTTGTTAATCTAACAATGTGAATGATGCATTAATTGACACAAATGCTTTGAGTTCTTTTAGGCTACCAAAAGTTTTTAGTGCAACTTGGAATTGTTCTTGTTAGCCCTGGAAGGCAATTAAGGATAAAATTCTGTCTTTTGACTTCAGTATACCCAAAGTATCTTTCTTGTATAAAATACAAGAATGCTTTGAAGCATTTCATGCACATTCAGTGAGCTAACCAAAAGGAAAAAGGACCAAGACCATCCTCCTTAACAGGAATCTTCTTGGAACTCGAAAACGAAGATCAGACTAATGAAGGTATCCCAATGCTCAAGGAATCAAGTTCACTGAATTATTGCCTTACTGTGAGAAAAAAGTGTTGCCATCTGCCTTTAAAAGGGCAGTACGGTTTGTTGAAACTTTAATTTTGATTTTAACATTACACAGCATTCCTCCTGATTTTCCATTGGTTATAATGCTGATTAATCTTCTTGCCTTAGGCAAACCACTTTCTCTTCCCCCATTTTTGTCCTCCACATCAATAGGGGGAAACACAAAGGAAGTCCTTACTAGCCTACCTTCACAAGTTGCTATTTAAATGATACTTATACAGCACTATGTTATGTGCTCATATGCCTTGTTATGCCTGATGTGTGTGCATCATTCTACCACACTGAGCCAGGCTGGCAATGTTGAATATTACCTAGCAGATGCTTTCAGTAAATTTGGGGTATGTCTCCATTCACAAAACCTAACTTGTTCCTTCCACTTGTTAACATTTTATTATCCTTTGCACATTGGTGTTGCTTGGCAAGTGAGTTCATTAAACTCTCTTTGCGATCATGGCTGTAACAGAGGATGATGAATAGTACCAACACCTTGTTATTTCTGAGGTGTTTTCCCACAATCCAATTAAAAAAAAAAAAAATCCGTTCATTAAAGATATTATAGTGATCTTACTATGATTTGTTTTCTCAGTTACTTAGCACAAATACTAAATACAGTATTTGTCATTTCAGTTCACGTTTCCTGGGAATTTCTTCCTATTTAATTGCCTGATCTGTCTTAATCTGATTGACTGCTGCCTGGGGATGGTGGGAGGATCTTGTAATCAGTTGTTCAGGACCCTGTAATGAGCAGATGTAACAAAGCTAGCAGAACAGTGCTGCAACTTTGTAAACGTTTTTTCTTGACAAGTAGTATAGTGATCTTAAGACGTGTGCTGGTTGTTGTAACCCCATTTCTAGTCTCATTAAATTTGGTAGTGTCTGTTAGCGGTTGTGTTTCTGAGCTCATATTAGCCCTGAGGGATTTGGAGCGAAATGCATACAGGAATTTAATATTAGGCTGAAATGTGACTGTTAGGAATTACAAGATGATTCTTTTTGCTCCTTACAGTATTTCAGAGAATACATTAAACTGAGTGTATTTATACATATATATGTACACACTTTTATTTAGGCTAATATGCCTAAAGACCTATATGCAATATCTTACTTGTTTTTAAAGAAAAAAACTTTTTATTATGTTGTATGTGTAAACTATACTTCAGGTATTTGAATTTTTTATTTTGTTATTTGTGGGTGCTTTATTGGTGTTCAAGTTCTTTCAGGGGTACAATGGAAATAGAGAAAACATCTACATCAAGAACATAATATTCTGACAAACTAAAGCTATGGAAATATTTTTCCAATATCTTATATGTCAACAGGACTGAGCTCAGGGTAAAGATTAAACAGGAGCAAACCAGGGAAAACCAGAAGATTATTAAGACAAAGGACAGAACTAGGCAATGGTATCCAAGTAGTTGAACTTATTCAATGGATGGCAAGATAGTTGAAAGCAACCTTTTAGGAAGTGCTATAGAGCAAAAAGGTCTTGTTCAGTATCAGCTGTGCACACATCAATGCTTGACATTGAAAGTTACCTACTTGGCATTTGAAAATGTTTGTAGATCCAACTTGAAAAACATGATGTAAGAAGTAAGTCACTTTGCTACAGCAATGAAAAATTATTTTTCATACTAGTTATGCAAAAAGTGCAAATTAATGTGGTTTATCTGTAATTTAAAAATAGATAAATTGAAAAATAAAGAACATTCCATGATTGTGAATCTAGGTTTTTACCTCGACAGGAAGTAAACATGTATGGTGAGATATTCTATTAAATTTTTCATTTTAAAAAAATATTCTGTTGAGTTCAGAACACAAAGTGTACTGCTAACAGGGAGAACTAAATGGTGACTTTTAACCACGCTCATTGGTTCACAGCAGAGTAACTACACTGTCAGTGAACATAGAGGGACTTCTCTGAGAGTGTTGCCAGCTTATGGACAGGGAACCTCAGATATTCTCATCACAGATGTTTTCTACCTTCTCTGCTTTTGTAACATAGCTGAGAAGCTTTGAAAAACTACCCAGAATATTCACTCTCTTTTTGGTGTGAATATAATTAGAATTAGATTTTTATTAGATGGGAATTTAACTGGATCATCTTCATGGAGGGGAAACAGTTTATACGTGATGAGCAAGATCCTTGTTCGGTATGTGAAATTACTGTCTCAATAACTACTCACTTTTTACCTTTGATTTTTAAGATTTATTTTAATCAGAGAAATCAGAGAATAATTTGCTTTTAAAAGAATCTCTGGCTTCATTCCCTGCTTGCTGCAGGCTATTTTTTTTCTTTTTTTAAGTAATACATGTAAATCTGATACATGTATTATATTTATATAATATATGAATACATATTTCATATATCTTCATATATTTATACAATGGTTTTCCAAAGTTTGAAAAAACAAAGTTTGTATTAACATCAAAATTAGTTTGACAACTTACCTCTGGGACAGATGTGGTGGTGGAGATGGTGGTGGCAGCAGTGTTGGATAAAGCAAAGGACAGGCAAAAACTGGAATTGGGAAACAGTGAAATCAGCAAATGTTACCTATTCAGATTGTTAACCTTGTTTGTCAGGACTGCAGAGTAAGGGAGATATAATTGTCTGCAGGCTGACTTATAGTCTAGGCTTGAATTCTGGGCCAGAATTTTCTATGCTTTGTGCCATTGATGCAAAGGAAACTTTTTATTTTTAAAAGAGGACAGGTTGTTTTTTTTTTTTTTTGTAAATCCCAAAAGTAGTTCACTTAAAGCAAAACAGTAAAGTTAAAATTCTAAGCATAAAGTCTGATATGCTGGCTTGTCATCAAGGCTGAATATTACGAATGTTACCAATATTACCAATGTCCAGCCTGCAGCAGTTGAGTACTTTATTCACAGGCGTTTGGTTGGGTTCTCAGTTTTGAGAATATCATTAAAGTCTTCAGGCTTACGGATGTGAAGTTACAGTCTTTGTAAGCTGCTATTGCTTAACGCTTTCTTTTAGTCCAGTGCACCCAGTGTGAACTCAGAAGGGAGAAATATGGCAAAGCAATGTCTCTTCATAATGTTTTTTAATGTTTTTTTTTTTTTGATAGAAACTTAGTTTTATGGCTGAACCATTATTGAGAGGAGTCTTCCATCTCATTTAGAAGCAAAGAAACTTTTCTTCCTGTGGCACAGTTTTGATGTGGAGATGTGAGGGCTGTGTTTAGGTTGTGAGGGCGAACCAGGAAGTGATTAGATGGGAGCACTGCTGGTTTTGCTGTGTAGAGAGTCTAAGCCCCTATTACTCTTGGCTAAAATATCAGGAGAAACCTGAAAAGCAACCAACTGCTACTGCCAGGAGAAAGTAAGATATTTATTTCACCAAGTGTTTTGTTCTGCTCTGAAGGGCTGGAATTGTACTGAACGTTCACTCTAGTTCAACTGCTGGATGAGAGGTTGATCTCAGTAATTTTGAAAGTATATCTTGGTAAAATATGAAGGCAGTCCAGCTGACTAAACTGCTACACAGCTACCCTGCTGTAAAAGAGGGAGCATTTCAATGTGTGCATTGGACTCGGCATTGTTCTACTGTAGTTTCTGTTGCTGCAAGCACAAGGACCTCAGTAAATGCTCAGTTGAGCATTTTTTACTATTTAAATGTTACACACCTCTTCAACATATTCCACAACAATAACAAAGACAAGAATTCGCATTTTTAATTTAAACGTCTGCCATGACATGTGAGGCAGGGACCTTGCTTTTTGTTTGCTCCTGCTCCTCAGTTTGGGTTGCAGGAACCAAACCCGCACGCATGAACCGCAGCTCACCCACTGAAGACAGAGGGTCTCTAAGTCAGCAGAACAGCCAGCCTCATGGGACAGTTAAGTGCAGCTGTAGCATCCAAGAGCAGATGTGCCGGCAGGCCAGAAGTGGAGGATGTTTGCTGGCACACAGCATCCCTGGTGCTGTAAGAACTGTGGTAACCGAGGTGAAAGCCAAAGCAGACTGGCAGCTGCTCAGGCTGCAGTAGGGTCACAGCTATACTGCAGTTGCATCCCCTCTCAGCTTTTGCTGGTGCCAGGTAGGATGAATCAGGCCCATGTCTTCATGAGGTGAGAAACCGGAGTAATACGTCTTCATTACTCTCTTTATAATGGTAGATAAGAGTTCAAGCCTCTCTTCCTGTTATCTTTGTGATTTTTTCCAGCATCTAAAAGTGATACTGCTCTTTGCTCAACAATTAAATGTCACTTTGTGTATGTATGTGCTTGTGGAAGAAACAGGGAAGGTCTTTGGACAGTTCTGATCTTTTTCAATTAAGATTTAGGACAGCATTTGACTATCTCCTTTTTAATTTGACACAGCATAGGGATATACATGATATACATTCAATACACGCTCTGCTCATAGTGCAATAGCACAAAAAATTCGATTTCAGTTTATTCTTGTAACAAATCTGTGCAGGGTCTTGTATTCCCAGTAAGAAAATTGATATTTCTTCCAAATTGTATTTGGAAGAAATAAAAAGGGCTCCATATGTTTCAAAAGCTTATTGCCATTCTGTGTATTTTTTTTTTTTTAACTTCTGTCTTTTGTAGGTGTTTTTCCAGTGATCTGTCCTCTTAAAGGGTTACAATTTGTTTTTGTTACGTACAGCTGTCTCTTCTACTGTCCTCTCAGTGTGTCTTGAGGAATGCTTTTGTGTCACTGCTCTTTCCATTTTGTCTACGTGATGCTTTTGACCATGACACCTGAGCTGAGATTTTCTCAGAATTGCTTACAAAGACAGGTTACAAAGAAAATCAAAGCTACGTGGGGAGTTTGTCACCCTGTTTGTATTAGAATCATAGAATGGCTTGGGTTGGAAGGGACCTTAGATATCATCTAGTTCCAACCCACCTGACCATAGCAGGGGCATCTTTCGCTAGACCATGCTGCTCAGAGCCCCATCCAACCCAACCTTGAACATTTCCAGGGGTGGGACATCCACAGCTTCTCTGGGCAGGCTGTTCCAGTGCCTCATGACCCTCACAGTAAAGAAATTCTTTCTAACATCCAATTTAAACCCATGCTCTTTCAGTTTGAAGCCATTCCCCCTTGTCCTGACACTGCATACTCTTGTAAATAGTCTCTCTCCATCTGTCTTGTAGGCCGATTCAGGTACTGGAAGCCTGGAATTAGGTCACTTAGCTTTCTACATTGTAGTTGTTATGCAATTGTCTTTCTCCCTCTATTCAGCATTTCATTTGGACCCCCCTCAATGTGTGCTTGCACACGGGTACGTTCATGTTACCAAATGTCGTGGAGGCCTCATATGAAGACCAAGTGAAGCCACCTTTTTCACTTTTCATATGCCTCCACACTGATCCCTTGTTTCATACTCTGAAGAAATGCCTTGGGAAAATATGATCACCTCAGCACTAAATAAATCAGGAAAGAGAAAACGGATGTGCTGAAACATGCCTAATATTTCACAAATGTAGTACAGGAATCATACATGCTTCCTGCAGGTATATTAACCTTAGTTTTATTTGAACCTATATATAGCCTCCACTCACTCTTGCACCCAGCATGCAGCAGTGCTGCTTCCCAGTTGAGATCTTTAAACAATCTATAACTAGAAGTGCACTTAGTTATTTTTTATATCTCAAAGAACATCGATGGTGAAAACAGCCCATTATCCTCAGAGATCTGTATACATCTCTGCAGCTTGTTAGGACAAGTTTTTCTACTTCAAACAGATAAATGTGGTACAGGTTGGCTTATTTATTACAGTGACATAAGAGAAGACAAGTTAGGATTGTAGGCATCCTTTTATGTCAGAAATGGTCAAATCTTTTGCTAATAAGCAGCAAAGTGCTTCTGGTATTTGCCTTAGCACCATTCTCCAAGCTTTTTTTCCTGGGTGCTTTTGAGCTGTGGTGCTCAGAATGCTATCACTGTCAGGCAACTATGCACAGTGTAGCCAAGTGGTACACTGAGCCACATACTTGTGAAGAAGTGGTGAAAGGGTGTCCTACCCAATGGTAATGTGACTTCGAGATTCTAGAAAATTCCTTGGAGAAACTCTTTTGCAGTTCTCAAGAAATACGATGGTAGAAAATTGAATGAGTCTTGTACGCATGTGCAAGATGATTATTTCACAGTAGCTGGGGTCTGCATTTAACTGTTAGCTCCACTTAACTATTTGAAATCAGTAGAGGAAGCTCTTCCTCTCTCTGACCGCTTCTATTTCATAAGACCATCCCTTGAAGTATGTACGTATGGATAGCCAAATGGTTCCACCAGAATCTAGTGCATGAGACTAATGTTAGAACAACAAGTAGCTGGAAGATGGAATGTGGGGTTAAAATGTGTTAAAAGAACAACTTACTGGTCTGATTCAACAGATATATGGCCACTGATTAACCCCTCAGGTTCTGGGATTTTGGCTAGCGTGGGTTGCGTGTATATGCACTCTTCATTGTGACTGCAAGTTAAGTCTGCTACATAAAAACTGATCTGAACAAAAAAAAAGAGGAGGGGAGGAGAAGATAGAGTAAGAGAGAAACAACAAAATTTCTCAGAAAATGGCCAGCCACTACTAGATCTGATGAGTTTTTGATATTTGATATGTAGGCTCATGGATGCAGTTTTTATGTTTTTCTTTGTGTGAAGTATCGTGACATTTGATTTAAACTGCGTGTGTGTGGACACAAACAAGATAATGAATTAATTGGTATATGCCCTTTTGTGGTCTCGCTCCTGCTATCACCAGCCATCTTTTAAGGCAGCTGTGAAGTACAGCAGAGTTCTAGTTCCAGTAAACTTATGCTTGATGAGAAATCAAACCATATATTTAATAGATCAAGGGTGCTGTGAGACAAAGATGTTTCCTGATTAGAGGAAGAAGATACTGTCCCATCCCTCTCCAGTCCCAGTGGGACCAATGACACTTTCATCCATGTTGCCCTTCAAAGCCTCACTATCACACTTTGACTTGAATAGTGCAGTCTGGAATACCTCAGGTCTTCCAGACTTCTGAGTTCAGGTCAGACGTCTGCAGGGTTGAGGTGCTGCAAAAAGGTGGAAGGGAAGAGGAAAGCAAAGACATGAGCACGCAGTTTTTGTTTTCAGTACTCATCTGACAAAAATAGAGGCAGGAGACATTTAATCATGTTTTCAGTTGTAGAAGTAAGTTTGCAGCATGCAGCATTGACTCTCATCCACCCTGCCTTCTACACCGAGAATTGAATGTAGTTTGAAAGTGTGAAATTGTGGTGAACTGCTGTTGTTTTGCTTGCTTCTTCACATTGATTTTTTTGATCATCCTGAAGTAGGTTCATTGGCATTTCTTCCTGCTGGCCACTGGAAATGAGTTGCCTTTTGTTGGTTTTTGTACATAACAGTAGTGAGAAGCAAGAAATCAGGGGCATTTTCTAGTTTGGTTTTGAGAATGGAGGTACTTGTCAGTGCCTTTTGAAGAGTGCATTTATTTAGATTATAAATTGCTGGAATATATTGAAGAGAAATGCTGAACCTTTTCCCAAATAGGAGTGGTGTAACTGGATCTTGCCTCCTGATTTTTTGAGAAAGTTTCAACTGCTTTGCTTTTAATTGGCTAATCTCCAGTCTGAGAATGAATTCAGTTAACTGAAAATTCCGCAGAGGGACGGACACTAGAAACTATATTTCTCTCCAAGTTAGAGATGGCCCAAAATACACAGTGTTGATCCTGTTTCAAATGTTTTAGATTCACTGTCTGTTTTTCAAGACTTGGTTTGAGTCCTTCCAGAAATAGGTGTTGGGTGAGGTGGAATCTGAATTGCACAACCTTTTTCTTACAGTTAATGTGCCAAGTTAACGCTGCAATTACTGCCTGAATTTCTGTATTAGTGGTAGCTGCAGAAATGTACATCCCACTTGAGAACAGGTACACTGAAAAATTATCGAGCATGTGCTTTGAAAAATTTATGAATAATAAAAAACTTTTAGTAAAGCTAAATTGATTTATCTTTGCACTCCGGGAAAGAGTAGAACATAGAAATCACGTAGAAAACTGGATCTACTTTATTTGCTTCTCTATACAGTGTTACTCTCATAGGGACTGACAAAGGGGAGGTAAAGGAGAATATTCACTGAATAAGTAATTTTTTTTTTTTTCACACAGGTGTTTCTTGTTTGTGAGGAAGTTCTGTTATCCTGCAGTAACTTATATGAAAGAAATTTATTTAATTAAAACTGGTGATGATAACACAGTTAATATGATGGAGCAGTTATTTACTTCCATTTCTGATATATTTTTCACATCCAATTTGCTTGCTGTACTGTGAGATATCATAAAAGATTATAGCAGGACAAAAATCTAGTTCCACTTATCCTTTAATTGTTTTTTTAATGCAAAATAATGTACTCACATAAAATATCCATTTATTTATATTTGGTACCAGAGGCTAATTCAATGAACTTGGGGTGTATTATTGAAAAAGAATGGTGTTCACCACACTTTTTTGCTCTGTTAGCTGCTTTCCAGGTTCTTTGATGACCACTAAGAGTTTATTAATGTTAGTAAATAATTAAGAAAGGATAATTGACTAATTTTTGTGCAATGACACCAGAATGACGCTTTTTTTTTTTTTCTCTTTTCTGGAAAACATCATTGTTCTGTTTTTAATGCACTGCAGAATGTGGAGTCTGCACACCCTTATGAATCATGGATAACTCATTTGTGCCAGGGATTCACTGACAGTGACCCAAACCCTGCTCTTGTTAAATGAAGAGGAATAAATAGATATGCTGTTTCATTCTACTAACTAAGAAGGGGGAAAAAGAAGCAATCTTTATTCTGTCTTTTCTTCTTGTCATCATTTGTAGTATCCTCTCAGTCCCTGTAAAAGCCATTAAGTTCTATCCTCCGGGGTAAGTAATTCTTTTCACTTGCTCCCTTATGAAGATGGAGATTGACACCTGTGCAATGGGGCTCTTGTCAGCAAGATTTGCTCTCTCCCTTGCTTCTCTTTTACATCTGATATTATGAGTTACTGTGAACAGCAGCAAGGTGAAAAGTCCTCGCTAATGAATTATTTCCAAGGAATGAGCAATCTGCGGGACTCCTCACCCACTCAACTTTACTTTCACCAGGAAACCAGACTGTCGTTTTTTCTTCACCTCATTTGCTCTTTTGAAGAACCCTCCTGAACTCTTGTCTATTTCAGGTCTTGGATTCCACTTGCTTTGGATTTTATATTTTAATGAGACTGTTCTAGTTCGGGCGTTCTTCACACTTTAGCTGTTGTCCCTCATTCAAAAACAACTCTATGGTAGTAAAAATAACCATTCATTTCATTTCTCCTTTTCCTATTTGGTCTTCAGAACTCCTCTCAGGATTGCTTTGAAAAACTGAGATTTTTGCCTTTTCCCGCTACTTGTGTTACAGTAGCATCTGGAAGCTCCAGTCAAGATCAAAACACTGTGTTCAATGTTCAGAGCAAAAACAATGAAGTGTCACTTCACAGGCTAAGGAGAGAAGAGAGAGAGAGAGTTAGGCAGGAGAGAACGATGGCTGGAGGTGATAAAACTTCTCTAAGTATCAGTAAGAAAGCAAAGGAGTACAGCCCAACTTTTTGAATTTCTACTTGAGTCTGTCCACGAGATCATTCTGCTTCTCTGAGTAACCTTACTGTGGCTGGAGAGACAGGCAAACTCAAAGCAATTCAGAAGATAAAAGTCTGGCTGTGTACCGCCACCCAACACATCTGCACAGATAAGATGGAAAAGAGAGAAAAATAGATTGCCTCTCTCTTTCTGATATGAAATAATGCTCAAAGCTTACAGTCTTAATCCGGAGTTATGCAGAAAGCATGTGAAGAGCACAGTAGGTTATGGAACCTGTGTGTTTAGTACAGGCCCCCGGAGAGATGACATTTGTATGGGTGCCTCAGTTGGTTTGGTGGGGGTTCTTGAACAATTCTGGCTATCTTGGTACAGTACTCAGTGCTTATGCAGATTTCCCATCGTATGTGTTGCATTTGTTCTTGGAAAATAAATTCTCTGAAGAGTCTTGCTTATGAAACGGAAAGAAGCAAAACTTTGAAATAATCCTACCCTACTAGTGGTTGTTTAAACAGATGTACAACCTATGCTCTGCATATGAAGTGTTTCTGGGCATCCTGTAGTGTACCCTCCAAACCCTGAAACTTGAAAACATGCACTATGTGTTCAAGTATCCATTAATGCATCCAAGGAGTGAAGATCCTGAGATTAGCTCAGCTGATTAGAGAACGGTGTTAATAATGCCAAGACTGTGAATTTGATCCCTATATGGGCCATTCACTTAAGATTTGGACTTGATGATCCTTGTGGTCCCTTCCAATTCAGAATATTCTATTATTGTCTGTTTATTGAAAAGTGCATTCTGAACAAGCAACTCTGACCTCCTTTATGCTAAAGGAAACATAGTGCTAAACTGTTGTTTCCCTGCTTTCAAGTAAAAATGTTTATAACCTCTCTCTGAATCATCTTCCCCTAAGTTTCTATAAATTTAGCATAGTAAGGCGTAAAAGTGAATTTAGTAAAGAGTCATAAGCACATCCATAGCATTGTTTTGCAAATGTGTTCTCTATTTCAATGGTGTTTCTAGTTCAGTTTGTATCAATAATGTATGATGCAAGGAAAATGCAAGAGTTAAAAGATAAAAGCCATTTGGTTGTAAGCAAAAAATTATAAATTTAGTTCATGAATGGAAGCATAGGATTTATAACAATAAACAAAAAGAGGAAATTTTTAATACATTAAAGCACAAAGTCTTAGTGGAACAAAGTAATTTCAAAGGTAAGGGAACCAGTGTATTTGTAATTAAAAATTTTCCTGCAGTTCTGTCCATGTGGATATAAATGCCCCCATTTTAGAGCAAAGGGCCTTGTCAGGGAATGCCACTCCTTTCCATGCTTTCCTGAGGACTGCTGTGTCAGTCTCTGCTGAGCTGACAAATTTCTTCTTGCAAATGTTGCCTCCAGAACCTGAATAGCACCAAGATGACCAAGGAAAGGACTTTCCACATATGCTGTCGGATCTTTCCAGTTCCAATTCAGACCTTCCAGAGCCTTCTGTCTGGGCTTATCTTATTCTTAAAATTCTTTATCCTTGATTCTTTCCCTTGGGGAAATATACTTTAAACATCCTCTAAAGAATCATGAGTGTCACACACCCAAGCCTGATTCAAAGTCCACTGAGGCCAGAGGTGGGATTTACTTTCAATTTTAAGGAGTTTTGGAACATAATACATTTAGTTCTTATGTTTTAAATTGATGGTTCACAGTTACTGCTTATTCTACAGTCCTGAGGTATCCATTAATATCACCCAGAAGTCTATGACATATTACATTACAGTTATTCCATAGAAATATTTCATGGTGAGGTGGCTCAGAATTCCCATTTTCAATTGAAAAACACTGGAATAATTTGTGAAAATGTTTTTGCCTTAAATGTTTTATGACAAAACACACTGTAATCATGAGCAAAGTTTGAAAAAGTGATAGCATAGCCCAAGTCTTTGTTTTGAAAGGAGGTTTGAAATGAAGATAATATGAGTTTGGCTTTTCATATTGGTTGCAATTTTTGAACCTGCTTTATTTACATTTAACCCTTCAATTGATATAAGAGACTGGCTTTCTTAGCTTCAACACCTGCACAAATGGAAATGAAAGGCAACCAGGAGCATCCCTGGTCAAAACCATCTCGTTTTGACTCTGTCGGGTGTATGGAAAGAGAAAGAAATGTGTCTGAAGGAGAAGCAAAACACAACTCAATCTACACAAGGCAGGAAAATTATTCTATTTAGGCTGCTGAACTTGCTAGAAAAGTTTTGTAGTGACTCCAAACGTAAAGTAGAAAATATAATGCTTATATCTAAGGGATGAGAAGAGGTGAAATAGAGGCAATTGGAAATGAAAAGGAAGACATTCCAGTAAAGAGTAGTTAAGGGTTTGGAATCAAGCAGGAAATGGGATGCC
The DNA here is from genome assembly GCA_013399855.1 of Oxyruncus cristatus. Classification (NCBI taxonomy): domain Eukaryota; kingdom Metazoa; phylum Chordata; class Aves; order Passeriformes; family Cotingidae; genus Oxyruncus; species Oxyruncus cristatus. The sequence goes on from VXAY01004603.1 coordinate 1,062,317, forward strand.
AAAAAGTGAATCTGCCATGGATGCATAGTAGTGAATAATCTGCTAAAATTCTCTGGGACATACAAAGTTACCTTATAATTTTCCCTCTGAACAAAGGAAATTCAGGGGAGATTATACACATGGTAATTTACTAGTAAAAGCAGACACCTATTGATTAGACAAAGGGTAAAATGCAGTTCATTTGATGGGGAGGGGGGAATAGGAGAAGGATCTATATATACTAGTTGATTGAGATGACTGTGACTGCATTTGCCAGTAAGATGTGGTGATGAAGGCAGGAACTTTGTTCTTAGCACGTATGAAGCGAGATATTTCTGGAGAGAAGAGTGTATTAATGTCACTGGAAATTACTGTTAGACTTCATTTGCTACCAAGCATGATATCAAGACTTTCAGTAAAAAACTAATTTTACAGGAACTACAGATCCATCAGACCCTTTAGGACAGGGGGACTGGAAAGTGACAGTTTCCGAAAAGGAACCTGGAGAATTTTGCTTGTTAAGTCTCGCAAAACAGAAGCTGGGAGCATGCTTTCTAGAAATGCATTTGAAGATAAAATTGCATTTAAAAGGAAAGATTAAAGCAAGTAAGAATGAAATGACTTTTAAGAAATTTAGATTAGAAATAAGAAACTTCCAACTGTTGGAGCACTGTGATTCTAGAATAGCCACTTAATAGAACACCTCTGAGCCCAGAATAAATTATTTTTGAGTTAATTTGTTCAAAAACTGCTTAAAAATCATCTGACCTGATTGCTTCTGGTATCAGAAGAGTGAATTTGATGGTGTAAGATTTAATTTTCAGTTCCTCTGACTTTTACAGAAGTATATAAACATGTGCATAAATATTGATTTTTTTTGGTTGGAAACTGCATTCTTATTTGAATGAGACCACGTAAGGTGTTTTTGCCAACTCATTCCAGTATTTGTGACACCGTGTTGCCAGTTTTTATCTTCTTAACCTGTCTGTTGAAGGGTTAATGTTCTGACATGAATCTTTGAGAAGCCCAGCATCAGGCAATCCTTTTCACACCCCTTGTTTGACAGTTTTAGCTAGAGCTGCTGTGTAATAGATGCGAATGAAGGTCTCAAAATTTCTGTAGTCTCCTGAGTGATACTGATCTCATACCTCCCTGTAAAATGGTTGTTGCTTCCTTCATTAAGTAATCCAGGCTTTACTTAATCAGTAAGGGTTAGGACCTTAAATGAGTAAATAGTAGAAGGTGAAAGGCTAATGCTGCTCCTCATAATGCATGTCATAACTCCTTTGGAAGAGGCACAGAGAGCTGTACTGTTTGTTATTAAACTAAAAATTAAGGCGGATTTGGAGGAAGAGAAAAACAGTGTTCAATGAGGCACTGGCGCTATTTTCATGGGCTCTCATATTAGTCTCCAAATTAGTCCTTGCTTGTGCTTGTGTCTGAGCATTTCCACTGTCTATGGCCCCAAATTATGTTCAGTGTTGTTTTTCTCCTTCTCACTTTCATTTCTAGTTCTCCCTCCCTGCTAGGTGTTTACAAGGACTTGTCTCTCTCTTGCAGCATATTGTTCTTATAAGGCCATGAGGAATACTGTCCTCTTCAATTACAGGTGCAGCCTGAGCATCATGAAGCAATGAACTAGGATGAACTCTCTGATTAGTATCTTGAGCACATTCTCTCCCGTTGCTGGCTTTGTTGACTTTTCTTTTTCACAATGCAGGAAACATGCCCAGTTATTTATAGGAGTGAAAACTATGTGTGTACTCAGTAATTTACAATTTAACTATACGCTGATGACAACACCCCTTCACCATTATCAACATACTTCACTAACCACATCAGACTTAAACTCCTGGAAGAATCTGTAAAAATGTTCTGAGTAGATCTTTTGTGCGATGTTCCACGAGGCAATGCTGTTCTTCTCCTATTGGGCTAAATGAAGTCTAAAGACATGGATTCTGCCATTGTGCACAAAGCTAAGAGTGCTCAGCTCTGCTATCCCATATTTTAGGAAAACTTCAACAGTTTTGTGTTTTTGCAAGACTCGCTGTCATTTGCAAAAGTGGGATCTTTTATCTTTAACACTGCTTTTGTCTTTGCATTGGAGAATAGTTTGTTATTGCAGGATCTTGAGGGAATGTCTACTTCATCTGGCTCATCAAAAGGAATTTACCTGAGAAATGAAGGGAATCTGCTTACTAACTGCAGAACAAATCATCAGGCAACAGAGTGAACAAAAGCTTCACAAATCTCGGTCAGAAGAATTTTTTTCCTCTTCTGTCATGTCCAAACTGTAGGGTGGCTAAAATTGCCTGTTTATAAATCTGGATTCCTTAAGTTGTATCAAAGCTCATTAAGTGTGATCTGAGTTCATAACAGTTTACCAGGTCTGAATATGCCAACATCACAGGGTTCAACGAGCTAATTGGTTTTGAAAATTTGACCCAGTTTACTAGGTTATAACAACACTAAGAATGCAATAATATTCCTTGCAAGTATGAACTAAGAATAAAATACTCATATAAAATCAACAGACATATTTTGGTTGATAATCCTTAAAACAGTATTAGCATACTGTTTGTTCAGCTTTACCTGAGAAGTGGCCAATTAGCAGCCTTATACTGTCATTAACTTGTTGATAGCAGGGTTTTTAGCATTTTCCTCCTTTCTCTCAGGAAATCATATTCTCTTTTACTGTGGTCTTTAATTTCTCAGTGAACTCAGTGGTTTATGTGCTTGTCAAGACAGCTACTGTTTTAGCAATTTAATGTACTAGGCACAAAATAAAAATCCTCAAACCCACTTTGAACTGTCACTGAGTATCCCTTCAGTTGATGGAGCCTGGATAGGACCTGGACCTACTCAAACTGTACACATGTAAAGAAAATTAGTATGAGATAAGCTTATCCTAGATTTTACACAAACTAATCAACAAGCTGAGGTTTTTTTTTTTTGTTTGTTTGTTTTTTGTTTTTTTTTTAGTGTTTATGTTCTGTATTGTGCCAGTAATTCTGGGCTGGTATCATATTTACAGACATTTTTAGAGGGATGACTTACAATGAGGATTTCTCAGAAAAACATGAAGATCTGAAAATAACATGGGTACAGCAATTAACATAGAATTATTTATATGGCCTCTTAAACAGGTGTGATGAAACTATTGTAAGTTCACACATCATACCTTATATACTACAAGTGTTTATAGTGTTTTTACTTTCCTTATAGACTTTTCTGCATTGGTGAATGTATAGGTTCTCACAAAATGCAGTAACCTGGCCACAAATGCTTAGTTCCAAGTTGTTCATTTGATATCCCTGCAGTAGTTGGATGGATGCTTAACAAGGCACAAGTTATTTGTGGGTTTAATGTGTTTGCTCTGTAATAACTCTGATTTGCACTCCACCCTCCCAGAGTGCAGATGCCAAACTGAATTTGGTGATACTGAAGTTTCAGTAAAAGGCAAAGAAGGACCATTGTTGGCTTCAGGTCCGGTGAAGACACTCATAGATATCAGTTGCTAGAAAAGTAGCAATATTGAGGTGTCCCTAGAGGACAAAAACTTAGCACCACTACTCTAATACATTTGCATTTCACTTTTGATCTTTGAGTAATTCTACTTTTGTTACCAATGTTTATTTATTCTGCCCATTGGCATGCTGCTTCCTGAGACTAGTGGTCATATCTCCATTACTTCTGCTAAAGTAAATGGAAATGTTAATGTTAAAATATCAGTGCTAACTAACAAAGTTCTGCCCTCCACAATACGCTTCAGGACAGTTGGCTGAATGCGGCACAACTTTCCCGAAGTTGTTTTGTTTTGAGAAATGTTTCAGGGCTGTAGCTTGCATTATCTGTTACTGAGTTTATTTGGGGAAATTGTTAGACTTTAGTAACTGTAACAATTGAGTAATCATTAAGGCAAATTAAAATACCATTTTAGGGTAGCCTGTTAACATTTTTAAAGACTAGGAACTGACTTGCTTTTATCAATATGTTCTAAAAGCTTAAATGATTAATACTAAACTTAATTTTTGACACAGTGAATTTGGATTGCTAGTGTTCTACTGGAAAAGAAGTGTGTAAGATCAAGGGAAAATAAAAGAACACACTGCCACATCAATTACAAACCCGAAGTATTCATAGGACGTGTTACCTTAGGAATTATTTACAAAGCAAGTACATTCACTTAAAAAATTAATCTGATTCTTATCTGCCTTAAAGCTATTCTATATGCTCTAAACTAGCTCTATACAATTTTATTAAAACCAGTGCAAATACAATATCATGGATCTACAGGGCCCTTACGTGATTAATATTGTGTAAAGCAATTGAGGATAAATAAAAGCTGTCTCTATGGTTCTTCTCTACACCTTTCCACTGAGAGCTGAGTTTTGCTGTCCATTGTATTGATGTGGAAATTGGCCCTGGGTGTACTGCATACCTATGAATAATTTGAAAAGATGAATTAGAAAAAAATTAGAGATTATTTATGTTCAAAGAGGGGGCTAAATTCATTCAAGAAGTTGTTTGTTGCCTATTAATTACCTACCAATAATTAGAATAATAAATTTGAACACAGTTGTAAGACTTGGCATTGACTTTCACCATCGGCTTATCTGGAAGCTGTACTAAATGCTATCATTAGTGTTGGTAATAAATCTGTCACATTAGGTGAAAATGGATAAAAAGGCTGAGAAGCCTTGAAAATATAATTTGACTGAACAGAAGTCTTTACACTTTCTAAATATGACCACTGGAATTATTCATGTGAATTGATCAGCTCAGAATTCAACACAATGTTATAAAACATGAAACTTTTGCACTTAGTGAAACTCAGTGCTAAATTGGAGGTATAACTCTTCTTCATTATAACATTTGCAATTTGAAAAAGAAGTGTATGTGCTGCCAGTAAAATGGTGGTAAAGCACTTCAAGCTGGCAGTTTTAAACAAATCATCTGGTTAAGTCTTCACTTTTGTATTCATGTAGCACCAATATGAGATAAATCAATCCTTTTGGTGCCAGTCCATCTTGTCTATCCTAAAGACCTTGATTTGATTTGTTAGTCAACAAACTACCTAAAAGATTATAGAAAATAGCAAAAAAAGAAAAAAAGTAAAAAAGAGAGAAATGCTAGTAACAGGACTCTGAATATGACATGTCTCTTTTTATAAATTTAAAATACGAGGGTTTTTTTATGTGAATATTTCTCCAGGATGAAATTTGCGTGCAGTGTTATGTAGTAGAAACATCTGTATGAAACAAAGTCTGATCATCTTTTGAAGCAACATACTTTTAACATGCTGTTGGTCTAAGTTAGCCTCAACCAGTTACACCAGATGATTTTGTCAAAATAACAAAATTTTTAGAAGACTTTGTTTTTTGTGAAACACTAGAATATGAAGTATTCGAATGTCTTGTTACTCAAGCTCAGTTGAGTGCTCTTGAAAACTTCATGAAATATTTTACAACCTCAATTAAAATAGAATGACTTGGAAGAAATGTTGGAGACTTTCTCCTGAATTTTTATTTTGCACTGAATTATTTTTACAACAGTTTTTACATTAAATGCTGCTTTTATAATGTAGAGTCTAGATAAATTGCTGTTTTGTCAATATGCCATAACGTACTAAATTCAGGAATTCTAAGCAGTGGGGGACTACTATCTATCTATGTATCTATATATATCTTCCTTTCAAGAAGGAAATCCTAAAGACACAGGATCAGGCTGTCCCTACGTGCCAAAAGGTAAGCCAGTAGGGAATAAGACCATCCTGGCTGAACAGAGAGCCTTGGCTGGAATTCAGGGAAAAAAAAGTGAGTTTATCACCTCTGGAAGAAAGGGGAGGGCAACTCAGGAGAGCTACAAGGATGCCATGAGGTTATGCAGGGAGAAAATTAGAAGGGCTAAGGCCCAACCAGAACTTGATCTGGCTACTGCTGTGAAAAAAAAAAAAAAAAAGTACACTGGCAACAAAAGGAGAACCTCCATCCTCTATTGCATGTGAGGGGGAAAGAACAGTGACAAAGATTGAGGAAGGGCTGAAGTAGCCAACACTTTCTTGCCTCGTTTTTTTTAGTAGTAAGACCAGCTGTACGCCAGGTATCCAGCCCCCTGAGCTGGAAGACAGGGACAAGGAGCAGAATGAAGTCCCCATATTCCAAGTGAAAGTGGTCAGCAGACTGTTACACTGCTTAGACACACACAAGTCTGTGGGCCAGATGGGATCCACCCAAGGGTGCTGAGTGTCCTGGTAGCAGGGCTCACTGAGCCACCACTTACCAGCAAATTTGGCTATATGGAGAGGTCCCAGCTGACTGGATTTTAGCCAGTGTGGCAGCCATGTTCCAGAAGTGCTGGAAGGTGAATGCAGGGAACTACAGACCTGTCAGCTCTGACCTCAGTGCCCCAGAAAGTGATGGAGCAGATCATTTTCAGTGCTATCCTGTGGCATGTGCAGGCTAAGTGGGGGATTGGACATGGGCTCATGAAAGGCAGGTCCTACTTGACCAACCTGATCTCCTTCTATGACAAGGTGACCTGCTTAGTGAATGTGGGAAAGGATTTAAATTTTGTCTGTCTGCCTGGATCTCAGTAAAGCCTTTGAAATTTTTTCCCAGTGTTCTCCTGGAGAAACTGGCTGCTCATGGTTGGATGGGTGCATTGTTCACTTTGTGAAAAACTGCCTGGACGGATGGTTGGGCCCAGAGAGTGGTGGTTAATGGATTTATATCCAGCTGGTAGCCAGTGGTGTTCCCCAGGGCTCACTATTGAGGCCAGTCCTGTTTAAGATCTTTATCAGTGACCTGGACAACGGGATTAAGGGCACCCTCAGTCAGTTTGCAGACCACACCAAGCTGAGTGGGAGTGTTAATCTGCTGGAGGGCAGGAAGGCTCTGCAGAGGGATTTGAAAAGGCTGGATCAAGGGGCTGAGACTGCACGAGGTCAACGAGGCCAAGTACTGAGTCCTGCCCTTGGGCCACAGCAATCCCAGGCAGTGCTACAGGCTGGGGGCAGAGTGGCTGGGAACTGGCCTGGCAGAAAAGGACCTGGGGGTGCTGGTTAACAGCAGTTGAACATGAGCCAGTGATGTGACCAAGTGGCCAAGAAGGCCAGTGGCATCCTGGCGTGGATCAGGAATAGCGTGGCCCCCAGCAGCAGGGCAGTGATTGTCCCCCTGTTCTTGGCACTGGTGAGGCTGAACCTTGAGTCCCGTGTTCAGTTTTAGGTCCCTCACTGCAATAAAGACACTGAGATGCTGAAATGTGTCCAGAGAAGGACAATGGAACTTGTGAAGGGCCTGGAGCACAAGTCCTATGAGGAGCGACTGAGGGAGCTGGGTTTTTAAGCCTGGAGGAAAGGAGACTGGGGGGAGACCTTATTGTTCCCTGCAACTGCCCGGAAGGAACCGGTAGTAAGGTGGAGTCAGTCTCTTCTCCCGAGTAACTGGTGACTGGGGAATAAGAGGAAATGGCCTCAAGTGGCCCCAGGGGAGATTTAGATTCGAAATTAAGGAAAATTTCTTTACTGAAAGGGTTATCAAACATTGGAATGGACTCTCCGGGAAGTGGTGGAGTCACCATCCCTGTAGGGGATTTAAAAGCCGGTTAGATGTAGCACTTAGGGGCATGGTTTGGTAGTGGACCTGAAAGTGTTGGGTTAATGGTTGGAATTCATGATCTTAGAGGCTTTTTTCAACCTAAATGTCAGGGTCTCTGCCAATTAACAAGATACTGTTGCTCAGTTAAACAGAACTGTGGTAAATCACACCAGCAAGGTCTCTTATGCTTGAACCAATCTTGCTTAATGTGTTTAACGACCTGAAAAATAGTTATAATATCAGGACAACATAATAATGTAAAATGCTAAATGAAATTATACATTAATGAACATAAACTAGTGCATGTGAGAAGGGAAAGGGAACTGATGAACAATTTCATTGCATGTATAGAGTAGAAAATTCTACATTTTGTATTATCACTCTTGGAAAAGGTTCTGAAATCAAAATAAGTAGATCTTTGGTAAGTTAAAAAGGTAAAAATCAAACAGCCCTCTGGAAAACACTTTAGTAAAAGGGAAATCTAATTAAACAATTGTTGGAAAATCAGGGCAGTGCAGAAAATACGATTCAAACGTATAAATCTATAATTTATCTGAATACTGTATATTGCGTCCTGTCCTTGCCATCACATTTCAGGACACAGGGATACAGGAAATGACTTTTTGAAAAGGTGGGGAGAGTAAATGAATGATCAGAGGAGTGGAAAAAGGTCTGTATGGTGAAAGACTAGAATAAACCAAGTTTCTCCACCTTGGAAATAAAATAATCTAGAGAAGATAAGGTGGATCAAATAAAATAATGAATTGCACGAAGAGAGTGAATGCCGAACTGTCATTTCAGTATCTCTTAAAATATAAGAACTAAAGAGCTTTATAAGTCCAAGCAAGTTTAAAACAAACAGTAAGAAACACTTTTTCATACAAAAAATAATCAAACAATATGAGCCACTGCCACTAGGTGTTGCAAAGGCCAAAAGTTTAACTGAGTTCAGAAAGGGATTGACGGCTACTTTTGTTTCATGAATGGTAAAAACATCCTGCTCAGACACAACTTCTGGCTGAGGAAGTTCCTAAACCACTAATTGCCAGAAGATGGGAAGGAGGGGTTGCTCAGCTCTTGCCACAGTTCTTATAATCTTTCCTTATGCATCTCCTAATGGGCATGTTGGGACCAGGATAATGGGCTAGACAGATTGTTTTGTTTTGTTTCTTCTTTTTTTTTTTTTTTACGTCTTTTTGTTTTTTTTTTTTTGTCTGACGCATTATGGTTCTTTTCATTTTGTAGGTGTAGATTTTTTTTTTTCAGTAATAGGGAGACAAAATGGAAATATTCAACTTGTTTTTTGAGTCCAGTAAATGTTGCCTGGAATATGATTCTTAATAGCTAATTATGAATGATCACACTTTTTGTTTTTCTTATTTTAATATATAAATAATGAGTCAAAAAATTCATCTGCTGCACACTTAGAAAGTTTTTCTCTAAATACAGGGAGATGTGGATGAAGGTGAATCATTTATATATTTCATTTGAGTGATAATGTTGTATGTCTAATTTAAAGACTAATGTGTCAGAAAAGCTAAGACAGTAAGCAGGGGGAGTTTTCTGTGGCCCTTCTGTGGATGTGAAGGGTGTTATTTTTGCTATTGTTGTCAGTTAAGGCATACTAAGTGAAAGAATGCAGTGAAAGAATATCCTAAATTCTACAGTTCTGCTTCCAAAAATTAGTAGGAACAGAAGCCAGCAACGAAAGTTGCTTTAACATCTGTACTTTTTTTTATACAACTCTATAATCTTTTTTTCTCCTCAGGGCGAAGGCTTTTGGGACTAGAAGAAATATAAATGATTTTTTGTTGTTTGTTTTTTTTTTTTTCCCTTACTAACCTTCTATTCTTTTTTTTTTCTTAATGTGGATTTATAATATAGAAGTCTATTTCTACTTACTAAACAGAGATTTAATCAATTATCATAGTACGCTTCAGAAATGAAAGATACATTACTCTGCGTCTAATGAGTTTATCCTGATCTGCATGCAAACTATGCACAACGTTATAAATCATGGTCTCAAACTTCTAAAGTTGTTGGTTTTGTTTATTAGGAAGCCTTGCTTCAGATCCAAAAAGGCAATAAGGAAGCATGAAGAAAGCGGGCCTCAACTGATCATGAAATGCAATTACACAATATTCAGAGCTGAGTGAAATAAAGACGTTAAATAGCAGGAGCCTCTAAAGTTTAAAAGTGGTTTCATCATATATGGTGAAATGGGAGATTGGATCAATGAAACTGATCTCTTGTATCTTGTTTGCTGTCAGTTTAGATGAAATGATACTTGAGGTGTAGCTCCTTTTCATATATACGTAAATACATTTTGTTTATTTATGAAATATTACTGGAGTGGTCTGTCAGGAGATCTCTTGAGTTCTTCTGGTGTTCAGTGTATAAATGAAAGCACAAGAATGAAAAAGCCTTGCACCTGGTCATCCTTAGCCTAGCTAAAGTAATTGCAGATTTTGTTCTAACAGTAAGATTTAATATAAAAACACAGAACATTACTGCTGTGTTGCTGAGTTGCAATGAATCAGTATCTGAATTAAAAGAATGGGGACTAATAAAAACTTCTTTTTTATCCTTTCTGGTTTATTATAATTTAAAACTGCAGCTTGTATCCAGAAGGTAGACAGCAATCCACTACATTGTCAGATTATCTGTAGGATACCAATAGAAACATCAAAAAAATTAAATTAATTTTCTCTTCTTTTTGCCTAATCTAATTTCTCTTTTACCTTTTATCTTCACCTCTTTGGAAAACCTTAGTATGGCTGGAGTGAGGATTAAGGTATTTCTATTAGGGTGTGGACACCTTTTTATAAGAAAAACAAATTAGGCACCTCCACCTCGAGGCTCCAGGGAACTTGTGATCCCTCACAAAGATGGGCTTAGAACAGCTCAGTACAACTTCTACTTCAGGTACCATATTTTTCTAGCTGGAGGGTGCAAGGGCATGAAATGCAGGCTCATTACCCTTGTGTCAGGGAATACTTATCTAGGAGTTTTTCAGCCTTACTGGTTTGCATTGTATTTGTTGTAGTGCAAAAACGTGGTTTGGAAGTCAGATGTGCAAACTGTACAGAGCAATGAGAAATAAGGGGGAAGGTACAGAACTGGTGAGGAAGTGGAATTCAGCTGAGGTTTAAGGAATTATGATATGGCAGAAATAGATATTGCTGACAGTATTGTTCACTTGGTTTGACTGCGTATGCTCGTGTGGAAGAGCTTTGGAGAGATGCTGCAAGGTGGAACTCTGTTAAGCACTTAATAGACGAAGTGTCTAGAAAAACCTGACAATCCCATAAGCAACAAGCAAACACACTCATAACTTTGCTCCTTCTCCATGTTAAATGTACATCTGAACGTACAAGAAACTTTTTCCCTAAAAAGCATAGTCTAAGCTTCTGTTTACTACTGATTTTTTCAGAAATAATTTTATAGCGGGGAATGTGATATAAAGGTGATTAGAAAACCAGAACCTGTATTTGGAATAAAAAGCCAAACATGTCGCTGTGTTACTACAAGCCAGTTTTTGTTCAATTATTTGCCTTTTGTCAATCGATTGCAACCTAGTAATGGATACAGCTGTATGGTGTTGCTGGTGGTTATTCTAAGGTGTTTTTGCTTTACCTCATTCTTTCTCTGCCTTCTAGCATGCACTTAATCCAGGTGGACTCTGTTCAGCGTTGGATGGAAGATCTGAAGTTGATGACAGACTGCGAATGTATGTGTGTTCTCCAGTCCAAGCCCATCAGCATTGAGAAGGATGAACAAAATGAACTTATGCTTTCCTCACAATATAGCACTTGTGATAACCTGCAGCTTCTGTTAAAGAGAGCTTGGATCATAAGCACAGAATTGACTAGGATTGCTCAAAAGCTGGAGAAGAATAGGTGGCAGAGAGTGCACAGCATGACAGTAAGAGTCAACTGCCACGTGCGTTCAATGGTAAATGAGTACAATACGTTCACCAGGAATTCTTCAGAAGAAATGCACCAGGTATGATGCTTTATCTGACGTCATGTTTCTCTCTGTTGTTTTTTTTGGGTTGGTTTTTTTGTTTGGTTGGTTGGTTGGTTGGGTTTTTTTGAGGGGGTGGTTTCGGTTTTGTTTATTATTAGTGGTACTTTAAACAATCTGTAAGAAATCCTTATATATTGATACTGATCCCCGGTTTAAGACTTTCTAATGCCTTTTCGGTGATGAACATTTTATTGAATTGTTTTGGATGCTATTTTATAGGCTTGATTCTGAATGTTAATAATGACTAATTGTGCTGAAAAATGTTTTGCTTTTGAACACTGCAGGACCCAAAGTATTTTGACACCCCACCTGTGAGTTCCTTTGCATCTCCAATGCAGAAAATGATGCTTTTTTGTTAACTTCAGTTTTATCTCTACCTGTTTTATTCAGAAAAGTGGATAAAGAAGGTTCATGTGAAATATTATGTTTCTGGAGGTTTTTCAACTAACAAACAAGCATTATTCATTTTTGTAAAGAAATTGTGTGTATGGATATTGCTTTAAAACCACTTTCTCTTTCCCTCTCTGCAGTTTGAAAAACTTTTAATAGACAAGTGTTCAGAATTCACAGCATTCACAGAAAGGTAACTTAAATTTTGTAGTTGAAATATTAATTTTGCTGTGTTTTATTATGTTGTAGAATTTCTAATGAGAAGCACAAATCCACTAACACCCTCAATTGTTTGAAATAGGCCCCTGTAGCTCTGCAAGACTTTCTAAATATTGGTTTGTGATGGGTGAAGTGAATTGCTTTTATCTAAACTGCACCCTTGTGAAAGATGGGATCTGCTACTACACAAAAAGCTTGGCAGAGATGCGAAGCTTCATGCAAGTTGATTTTTCAGGACTTATAGACATAATCAAGGGAGAAAGTCTGGCTCTAAGGATGTCAGTGACAAAGCGCCCTTCTAGTTCTGTGGAGCCAAGATTTCAGTTGGCGTGAAAACCCAGTGTACACATATCCATGTATTTATTAGTAAATCAAACCAAAAGAAATACACACTCCTTTAAACTGTAGTTGTAAGTTTACTCATCTCCTGCACTCTGGAATTCTGAGAGTAGAAAATAGGAATCTCTGTAATTCTTCTCATGGTATCTCCACTTCCTAAGTTACGCATTCCCTCCAACACAGTTCAATCACTCTTTTCCGATTTCCTTTTAACACTGTGCAAGTCAGTTTGCTTTGGGGGAAGACACCATCTAATTATCAGGACATAACATTTTTTGGAGCACTACTTCTTTTTGCCAAACCCACAGAGCTCAGACTTTACTTTTATATTCTACTATGAGGCAGACTGATTTAATGAGAGCTCTGTCCCAAATCAGCCATCCCTCTCCTTGTCTTTTTGACAAAAATTTGATATAGGTGGGTGACAGACAGGTAAAGCTGAAAAGGTGACCCATGTGTAGGTAAAGAGAGTGATCAGCCAAACTGTGTCTTCCATTACAGTGACCTGCCTTGATGGAATATGTTTTGGCAATTCAAATGAATGTATTTCTGTGAGGCAATATTAGTTATTTCATTTGAATTGTATAATTTTTTTCCACATTTATCTAATTTCTTCAATGGTAGACAAACCTCACTAGTTACAGGACAGCTATACTAACTCTGTAAAGCTGCTTTATGTAATATTTCTGCATAGAAGGACAAATTTTACTTTTGAGTATGCTTTTAACTTTTCTGGACACACATTCATTTCTGGGTCCTTATTCTGCTATCATTAAACTATGGCAAAAAAGTTAAAGAAATGAAAATTATGAAAAGCCCTTCTTTGGTCACGGAAGACAGATGGATGTGCATAGCTGCAGTTGCTGTATAAGCATCTGAGAGTGACTGGAACTATCAGCACAAGGGGAAAAGAGCAGAATTACACTGTATGAACACACAGCATCTGCAGCAAAATTTGGCCTGCAGTCTGTGAAGTAAATTGTGATCCCAAAATTATTCGTTAATGTCCACTATTGTTTTTTTCATGGCATATTCACTATGTGCAGACAAAGCTTTGGTTAAAGTCTGGAAGATGCTAACGGCACAAAGACATTGTCCTTGTCAACAGCTGAATTCCCATTATATCCCCACTAATAACACAGGCCTCGCATCTGAGGTGACAATCAGTCTGTTGCATTTTTTTTTTCCTTCACCCCTTTCCTTTCTCTTTCTTTTCAGATGCATACAGACTGAAGATGAAGAGATACTGAAGTCTATGAAGTCCTGTATTAATGAAACACTCACCACCGTTGCCCAGCATTTTGGCCAGTTGATAGAGCTGGTTTTAACACATGAGGCACAGGTTAGTCTATAGTAAAAAAAAAAAAAAAAAAAAAAAAAGTTGTTGAATCTGAAGCCAAAAAAAGTATTCCAAAATTATTGAATCTGAAGCCAAAGCCAGGTTGGATGGGGCTCTGAGCCATCTGATTCTAGTGAAAGGTGTCCCTGCTCACAGCATGGGATGGAACCAGATGTTCTATAAAGCCCCTTGAAACCCAAGCCATTCTATGATAAGGAGGAGGATTAGAATTACAACTACCAGTTTTCAACAAAATTATGATCAGTAATTCAAATATGTTGCAATGAGATTTAGGTAGTTGTATTCTCAAATTCTTCAATAAACTCAAATCCCACACAAAATGATCCTTCGGTTTACCAGGTTCCTCACTATTCCTGATGTCTCTCCTTTCTTGTGAGCTGTCTAACTTCTGGACAATGTCGTGTCAATAAGACCTTTGGAAACTCTTTCTCTTCCTTTCACACAGACAGTGCTTTCCTTTAGAAACCTTGGAAAAAAGTTATCTCCTGCTGTCAGTAATTCTTATTAAAAGCTGAACTCTAAAACCATGTATATATAGCGAGTATATTATTGCAGCATACATTTTAAACAGTGCACGTTTTAGACTCTAGGAAGTAGTGATAAAATACAGTGTTGTGTGCAGGTTATACATTGTCCAGAGAGGTTGTCAACTCTTCTTCCCTAGAGATATTTAAGAGCTGCCTGAACACAATTCTGAGTAACATGGTAGGGAATCCTACCTGAGCAGGGAGGTTGGGCTAGATGACTTCCAGTGGTCCCTTCCAACCTTATCCATGCTGTGATCCCAATTCTGTGAAATATCCTGAGCAATTAGTCTGAGACTGCAAATGAATTAATTTTTTTTTCCATTAGACCATTCTTGAAATAGTAGCAACCTGCAAGCCTAACCAATCTATCATAACTTACACTGTTCTCTTTCTTGAGACCTTTGTAGAAATCCCTTTGAATCTTCCAGTCTTCCTCATTTATGCCCAATTTATTTGTCCATGTTTTAGAGGAGATGTTAGGCTGAAGTTTTTTTGTTGTCCCTGCAGAAAAAGAGGATAGGAGAGGCTTAGTGAAGATGAAAAGAGTTAATTAATGTTTACTTCAATGCTAAAACAAAATTACTGTGTAATATTGATTAAATTCTAACATACCGTGATGTGTTAAGATATCAAAACAAGTGGGTTTTTTTCAGAAACATCCCTTCTAGTTTAAAAAAAATGATTACTAGGAGGTGAGAATCTTCAAAATACTTTTGCAGAATTACGGTCAAATTAACAAGCTACTTACTAACGTGCTTTGGTTCAGAATTATGAGAACCACATGACATGTCGCATATGAGTTGAAGTTTGTAAATAATTTTGAAAATTCAGTGAGTAGGTTGTTGTTGTTTCAGTGCTTGTTCTTTTCAATCTGAAGAACAGTTCTTCCCAGCTGCTATTTCTGCCTTTGGGCATCTCGGCATCTACCTGAAATCCTTGTCCTTTTTCCTTTTAAGGGAGTGGAATTATTGACTCCGCATCATCTCATTTGTATTTGTGGGGCTGAAGGACTTGGATTAGAACTCCTTAATGAAAATAATTTTAAGAACAGTTTTCTGAACCATTCAGCCAACCTGTGTGCCCACTTCTGCCATAAAAACACGTTGTCTGTGGGTAGTTTGTTGCTCTGTATCAGACTGACTGTGTGAGAGGTCAGAACTTTCAGCTTACATTGTGTAAAGAGCCTTCTTTTCTAATCAGTGTATCAGGATTTTATTCAGGATAGGTTCATATCCAAGTGTGAACCATTAAGCTATATTTTTGTGGAACATTTTTCTAATGCTAAAGGTGAAAGAACAGAGCCTCTTAAAGGGTAGGTAATTGAATTTCATATAAATAACAGTATAAAATGTGGTATACTTCCTTGCTCTTCTGTCAAAGTTAGATTAAATACAAAAATACTTACCTTCTTCCTCCTAGCAAATATAATTAGTTCTTCCTCTAATGATTCTACTTCCTTTCAGAAAGAGTAAAATGAAATAAACTTCATATTCTTCTGACAGCTGTGCTTCTCTATTGAGCTGCAGTGACACAAATGCAAAAGCAATATAATTATTTACAAAGATAAAAATATCTAATCCATTTCATACATTGGAGAAAAACCCCTATATTTCTTTATGAGAATTCCGTGTATTTATCAGTGACATTTTCTGTGTAGTCTGAGAATAGTGATGAACCCAGAGGCTTAGAGAGTAATGTAAGATAAGTTATAACAATATTCCTTATAAATAAGGTGTCAACATTGTGATTAGCTTTTACACTAAGCTAAATTACTTGTCTTCGGAAAATTCTGATTCAATCTCGGGCCAAACCCAATAATAATTTACTAAATAACTGTAGAGTTCTTTGCTGAATGTTCTCACACATAAGCCCACTGTCTTGCCCTGTTAATATTTATTTTTAAAATATAGCTATTCTTGGTTACACCTGTTCAAATGCAATGCTAAATGAGTTAGTGTTATCAGCTTGACTTGTCCAACTTTTCTTTCCTTTCTCTGGGTGAGAAGCAAGATGATCAAAGAACTGGACCGTATACTCAGTCTTGTCTTTAAATATAGAATAATAAAATAGAATCATAGAATCTCCAAGGTTGGAAAAGACCTCCAAGACCAGCGATCTAACACAAATGCCTTTGATTGGAAGTAAGTCATGTTTATTATGTCGTGTCACGCAGAACCTGCTGAGACAAATAGAGCTGTCAGACAGTGTGTACGTCACCGAGTCGGCGATCAGTGGCTTGTTCAGCCTTACCCAGGAAGGTGCTCATCTGTGCCGTATCATAGCTAAGGTAAGGGCGTTATATGGAGTGGTCCAAAGCAAACTGGTGGTACAGGCAAGTGATTTTACTTCACACAGTAGTGGTTGCAAGTTCTGAAATGCACAGTGCAAGATGAAATTATGTGTTTCAGGAGACTAATCTTCTAGGTTAAAGAACAACAAAGTTTACTCTGAGAGAGTATTTTTTTCTTCTTTTGCTGCTTTTGCAAGCCTTGCTTTGCAGAGTTTGCCACTATAACCATCCTATAAGAATTTTTTTTTTTTTTAAAGAGCCACAGCCCCCCAATCTTTAATTTAATAAAGCTCGATACCTGTGCAAAGATGGCCAAGCTCCAACAGGCTTCTGAGCACTGCTTCAAATACAGTTGTCTTTGTGCCATGTGAGGTATTTCCCTTCAGCATTTTTGGAACTTTTTTAATGTCTGTCCTGATAGTACTTTTTAAGTACCAGCCATGTAAGTAGAGAGAAATTTTACAATTGGCCATGCATGTGGGCTGAGAGAAACAGCAAGACCTCTTTAGCTGTGTGTACAGAGGATGTTAGAGATATCATTAAAAATATAAATTTAGAAATATTTTGCATACATTATTATCCTTTAACAAAAGAATATCATTACAGCTACCTCTGCCAATGTGTGTTCTTGTTTACTGAATACTTGATGCTAACTTTTGGTACAAATGAATCATTCTGCCAAAATCAAGGATACTGGAAATCCCTGAAGAGTTTGCACCTTTGAGGACTCTTGGGTCTTGAAAAAGTCAGAAAGGTGCTGAGGATAGGATAATCACAACCACAGGGTATCTAGAAAAAAGAAAACCTCCCTCCTTAAGTTTCTGCTTCTAGATGGTGTGTTAATTCCTTGTCCTACTCAGAGATGAGGTTAACAGCAACATATGATTAATTTGACTTCTGATGTGCCTTTAGATGGATATTTACACCATGAAAGGTACTACTCTGTTCTGAAAGCTGAGGATGAGGTAGACTCAGAAATGTGTAGTGGAGTCTGGCAACAGTCTGAGAGGTTTAATTTTTTTCTAAATTGGTGTTTGAGCTCCACTCAGTGGTACCCCAAAACAATGTTAAAATATTGAGCACTGAGGAACTGCAGAACTAGCAAACTAACGAAAATTGGTCTTGTGCTCTTTATAATATATTTTATAATATATTTTGTGGCTTCCATAACAGTTTAATTTAGCAGAAGTGAAGTCTCACCTTCCATAAATTACTCAACTAATATATTGCTAAAACCTGGATGTATCACAGGTTTATTGCTGAGGAAATGCATCCCCTTACGCAAAGAACCCTAAGTGGTGTTTGGTTGCCAAATTACAGCTGTGATTGTGTCACCTGTCCTGTGTGTCTGTCTCCACTGTACCCTGTGAAATTCATCTGTCCCGACTCACCATCATCCTTCACCCTCCGCATTGCTTCAGTTACCTGCATCAGTGAACAAGGAGGCAGAGGAATTGTAAATTCTCAAATTCTCAAATTCAGCCACTTACCAGCTGTAACAGTAAAAATGCAGGGTGATTTGAAAAAAAAAACCTGAAAAAAAAAATCTGAAATTGAATTCACTCATTATGAGGGTGAGAAAGGATTAAAGTCACGCAAAGATCCCAAAACCTTCCACAAGTACTGTAGTTCCCTTGAGAGCTGTCATACTATCCTTGGTAAAAACTAGGCAGAGAAGTGGAATATTTGTTTTCCGTGAAAGCAAAACTCAACAAATTTGTTCATTTAACCTTGAACTCTTATTCTCCATGACAAAGCATCATCTTGTGGCACACTGTTGCAAGGTTTTTTTCCTGCCCTATGCTATAAATTACAACTCTCAAGTACACCAAAATCTCGGACATGCAAAAAAAGACCCACGACAGTATTGTAATGCCACAATACTACAGGAACTGATTTCTCACTTTATATTTTGGTAAGGGTTTCAGTCCTCTTCCTCCTTCTCCCTCATACTCTACCAGTAATTTTACAGAAATTAAAAAAGGCTTTGAAATGCTCTCCCTCTATGCGGAAGTATCACCTATAATTTTATTTCACCTGGAGGCATTTTTTGACGCCTTTTTTTTTTTTTTTTTTTAGCATGTAACTTTGTAATCTGCTGTGAAAGAGTCATGTTGCTGACTCACCCTGGCAGTCAGCTAGTAGTTCTCACTAGCTGTCAGAGGCGTAGAGCCTCAGGTCTCTAACATAAATAAGTAGTAGCAAGGACATAATAAGAAAATTAGCATTACTTGGAGCAATCAGGTTATAAATAGATTTGGCTTTTTAACTACCAGAAGGGAGAATTAGTGAAAAATCTGTTCCAGAGTTATAATAAATAAATGTTGGGACATATAGTAATAAAGAAAAAAGACTTTTTTGAAAAATCCATTTTACTAATGATAGGGTTCAATACTGTAATAAAGTGGGTGCTGCAATAGTAGCCTTATAGAAGAGAATGAAGCAAAAATGAAGATAGTCATACCTGCCTATCACCCCTTTTGGAGAATGCTTGACTGTTTGATTTCCTGGTGGCTGTGCAGCAGCTCACTTGCTTTAAAAATCTTCTAACACATCTTACCTTTGTACTCCAGTTCGTTTTCTAGCAAGTATTTACTATGAAGATGTCTTTGGAGATCATCTATCAAGATAATTACAGCTGTTTTCAAAGGCTTGATGAGAATTTATTGCATTTTTAGTCATTTCAGGCTGAAACTGCAAAATATTCCCTTAGAGTTAGACACCTTTCCCTTCCTCTCTTTATTCACTCAGTTCACTGTGCAAAGTGGGGCTTTTCATGCACTTGAGCTCTTTCACATACTGTTGGTGATTGTATTTTGGGGGATTTTGTCTACTGCTAGCCCTTCTGAACATTGTCCTAAGGATATTCCCTAAAAATTTAATTCCTGTTAATCCCATATAAGGAAGGAGTAGGTCATCAGGTAGTAAAGCAAGTGCCTCTCTTTTCTTCTCTGCTTCAGCGTAAATGAAGCCTGTCCTAAATGAAATACAGCAAGAACAGCATTTACTGTTGGCATTTTTGGAAATGCGAAAAAGTCTGCAAAGGATAAATGAAAGCATACTTTATGTATATTGGGAACTTTTGGAAAAGTGCAAGTTAATCCCAAAGGAAGCAAAACTCAATAATATTATGTTTCTTTGTCTGAATGGTACTGTTTACCCATTTGGCCAATCTATGTATATCCCTGTCAGATGGAATTGCTTGACATCATTGCAGAAGATACAGGGGACAAAGCTTAAAAAAGTTGAATAAATTCTGAGAAATGCTCTCATCCTAGTGAGGGGATTGGTTTTGACAAGCCACAGAATCAGGCTCAGTATTTTCTACCTATCCTGTATTTCATTTACAGATCTCTAGGTTCATTACTCATGATCAATATTTTACAGTTTGGAAATGGCACACAAGGCACAAAACAAACAGTTTAGATCTCCTCCTGATGAATGCAGTGATAAATCACTTCCTGTCCATCAGAGGCAAAAGTAGGGCACCCATTTGTCACACAGAAGACTTGAAGCAAATGTGCCAACATCGCTCGAGCTTTACTAGCATTGTCCATAAACTTCTACTTGTTATGACTGCAGCAAAGATTAAGATCATCTCTGATTCCTTTGGACTGTGGGAAATTTCAAATAGGTAATGAAATTTGAAAAAAAAAAACTAATGGAACCGTTACATTTGGCTTGGGGATGACACTGTAACAGCTTTTTCCCCCCTACATTTTTGATAGATAATTTAGTTACTGCTTGGCTGAAATATCAGTATCTTTTCATGGAAGGAAAAATATAACTGAAACTTTTTTTGATAGTGCACTGCTTCTTCTTTAATTTGAAGACTCAGAAATATCTTTCTGCAATAGGTTATATATAGCAGTGTTAGATATAAAATAACTTGTACAGATACATGAGCACTTCTTACAATTCCAGAAATAAGATTTACTCTTAGCAAACTTCAGTAAGCTTGTTATTTTCACTGATGTCAAAGAAATTCCATATACATGTGTAAAGACATGATATAAAACTTCCATCTGAAAAATATATTAAAGCATTAATTTTCTCTAATTCTATATAAATTGGTATAATTTTTTTTTTTAGACTGAATAGAGGGCTTTGCTTCCTCTATTTTCCTCTATTGTATTCAAGGAGAACTAGTACAAAAGTATAGAATTCTGAAAATGAGTGAAGTTTGAATTGTAGCCTGGAGGTTTTAAGTCAGTACAATTTGTTGAGCTTTCAAACAACACAAATGGTTGAGGAACAAAAAAATATCATTTCTATTAATCTAAAAAAAAAATTAAAGGCTACAGAAACAGTCTTAAAAAGAAGGATGTATTTTATAATTGTTCCATGATTTTAATTATTTTTAATTTACTTTAGTCTGAGATCTTTGTCTGTAATCAATATTTGAAATGCTTTTCTCTTCATCATGTGCCTGCTCTTGCATAATATGACACCTGTAGTCTACCTGACAGCAGAACATTTTGAAATGAAAAATAATTTAAAAAATTTCCAACATATGAAATGCATATGTTGTTGGTATGTATTTATATCTTTCCATTTGTTATATGAACCTTCCTAACACAAGCTATACTGGAAGTGGTTAAGGATAACTACTCTAATATATACCCAAGTCTCTGTCATTATTGTCATATTTAAAGAAAAACTTCTAGGAATGCAAATTTTATCTATTAGAGGATGAAGATGTGGATTGTATCTGTATAGAACTTGACATCTATTTCCACCTTATTTTCAGTAGCTCTTCAACCTCATGACCTTGTTCAAATTTTTAGCATTAAGTAAATATTGCATGGAGCTCGAAAATATAGAGGAATGGGAAAAATATGCTAACAAAAATCTGCTTCAAACTAGTAGAATATGGCTGAACTATCACTTAAATGTCACTCTAATTGCCACCTATTGATAATTCTTTGTAATTTTCCCAAGAATGTCAAGTTTAATTTAAATGGAGCTTGTAATTGGTAAAAGTCAATCACTTAAGCACACCTCCTACTGAGATTATATTACTTTTTCATCACTTAGTGTACAAGCATTAATCAACTTGAGTTCTCTGTGTGAGCTTAACATCACTTTGGTGTTGTTATGGTAGCTAATTTGGATAAATTACTAAAGGAATTGGCCCCCCAACCTAATCTTGGTTAAGTACTAGGAAAACATTCAGTGCTGCTTTCCTGATTTTTGTTTTTCCCTTACAGGAAGGAGGTGTAGTCACTCTCTTTAAGATCTGTCGCCAGGATTGTTTCAGATGCCTTTATCCTCAGACACTGAGAACCTTGGCATCAATTTGCTGCGTGGAGGAGGGGATGCACCAGCTGGAAAAGGTAGGCACTTCAGTATTCTTTACTGTCTGTGTCATAAAACAGAGAAGTCCTGCCTTAAATCTCTTCTGGGAATTGATAATATGGTGGTGTTTGATACTGATGATGCTCCACGCTACACTCGCCTCTCCTGTGTTGAAGATATCTTTGGCCTTTACAAAATTAGCCCCAGCAGTAGCATTATCCTATTATCCTTGCACAAATAAGGTTCCTAAGTGGGGATAATTTTTGTAAAACAGGTAAACATGTTGGTGACTACGTCAAAAAAGCTAGAGAAATTATAATTTCTGGACTCTCTGGAGTGTTTGTTCAGAAACTCAACTGTTTCAAATAATCCTTTAAAGAGAGAAAGTTTTATACCTCTTTAAATCTTTTCCTGATACTCTGATAGGGCAGCTGCCTCTGGTAGTGCAGCAACTCGTGAGAGTTATAATTGCACACAAAGAAGTGGGGCAGATATAATTGTTAGCCAATCAAAAAATGTGTCTGCTAATCAGCAGCAGGTCTCATGAAAGCCGATTTTAACTGCGATGGCCAACATCAAAACATTATCCATATGAATTTATATCAACTGTTTAGGCTCCATTCCTTTCTCACTTTCACTACATACAGCTATGTTTTGGAAAATGGACACTTCTGGTCATTAAATCATGATCTCATCCTTTGTATTTCATAAAACAGTCATCTTCCCCAGCTGAATAATGGCCTCTTCAAGTTAATGATAAATGATTTCACTGCCACTTTACATTGAAGCATCTTGTAATTTACTGCCCTGAATTCAAGCAAACTGTGACAGAACATCTGAAGCAAAAAGCAAGTCTCTGAGCTTACAGTAAATGAAGATGACTTAAATTTTTTTTGACATAATGCTGTTTGAGACTGACACCAGAATCAGTCTAAAAGGATATTTCATTATGTCCACTATAATAGGGGAATTAATAGAGTTAGAAATGAAAAAGATTGATTTAACTCACCTGGTCCAATTCCTGGCAGTGTCAACATGTGTTTAATGTGGCTCATATCAAAGCTGATGAAACAGGAGTCCTAGAAAAAGTGGTAACTTTCAAGATCTTTCTTTAATCTACTTTAATGTTGTTCACAAGTTAAATTTATCAAGGTAAGATTTACCATGATGAGGATTGGAGTAGGGTTTAAAAGATTTTTAACTGAAATCCCCACCTTCAAGGACCTTCAATTCTTAAATCACCTCTTGGCAAAACTTAAGTCTGCAATGTGAGGGGCTGGACATTAATCCTACTCACCTGACTGAACTGACAGGTTTATGAAAGGAGTATTTGGTTATCACGGCGTCAACTTATTTGCCCAAAACTGTGTTACTGAAGATCCGTATGTTATGTGGGTCCAGTACACACCTGGGTTTCTGTTGGGTGAGAATGTGGGATATCATATGTCAAAAGAAACAGTGGCACTTTCTCTGCAAGGAGGTTAATGTGCCTCCAAGTGCCAATGGAAGCTAAACAACACAGGCCATGTCATCTGTAAATAATCTATCAGAAGGTGACAGCCCAGGTTTGCCAGTTCAGATAGCTGAGGAATGATAGTAAGCAAGAAGGTTTTACTACTCTTTGTACTCTCTTTTCATCCTTCTTGTACATTTATTTAGATGCAATGAGATATTCTCACACAGGGAATGAATGGAAAGTACATGGCTCGGATGACCAGTGTTTTGATGGGAACAATACCCCAGTTTTTTATATTGTCTTACTTGAAGAAGAGAGGTTTATTTCTTCCAAAATTTGAAGTACTATTTCAAAGAACAAAAAAGAGAGTTAACAGTATTAGTATTATCAGTTAAAAGTTTCATCATTACGAAAGTTACTATAGGACTTTTCATCTGTCAGAAAGAGTGGTTTCTATTATCCAACTGAGTACTGGGTGCTAGTGAAGCATTTAATTTGCTCTAATGTGAATATCATCATGCCACCTAGTGCATTAAAGCATCAGTGCAATTTGAACTTGATTTTTAATGACAGACACTCCATACAAAAAGAAAAAAAAGACTTGGCCTCCAAAAATTCAGATTAGGTAAATGAGGATAAAAACCCCTACCAAAATTACACAAACCCTCCCCCCTATATTTTTCAATTAGATTTTACAGCCATTAAAGTGCTTTAGAAGACCACTTAAAAGAAAGCAGCAAGAGTTATAATTTCTAATGAAACATTTATCTGAGAGGTGAACTAAAACAGTGTAGTATACTTTCTGCAGTAATTGCAGTGCTTAATTACTAAATATATCAGGAATATAGTTTATTTATCCAGTGCTCTTTGATCTTGACAATTCAGTGGCAAGAACATGTGTTAATGTAGGCGGTTATTTAGAAAATGAGCAAGGAAGTCCGTAGTTCACAGGAGGAAATCCAAGTAGAGAAGACTGTAACTTTTTCACATCTATCTTTAAGATACTTGAGTATTTAGCTTTCTTTATATTTTCTTCATACTTAGTGCAAGTTCAATGTGAATACTATGCTGGGTTACACCATTTGTCTTGAGTAAGTTTTTGGATTATAATATAGAAATACTGTCCACGTACACTAATAAAGGAAAGAAAAAGATGTAGAAAATTGCCTATTATAAAGAAAAATATATTTTTTCCTTTTTTTAAAAAAATAATCCTCGCTCTTCCCATTCACATATATTTAAGTACATCACACTTGAAAAAGGCATTATTACTTTTTTATCATCTTGATAAACAAGCTGAACTTCGCTATAATTGCAGTGACAAGGTAGTTGATGCAATGATTATTTTTTTTTCCTCACTTAGGTGAATCTAATTGGCTGTGTGTGCAATAAAGCAGAATCAGTCGCTTAAAATGCCAGTTTAGAACAGTTATCTCACTTGCAAGTACTTTACTGAACTGTGAAAAAGTACTGTTACTTCCTTGTACGTTGAACTACAGAGCTCCAGGAACTCAACGGTAACAAATTAGTCAGGCAATTAAAGTAGAGAAATAGTGAAGAAATAGCTCATTTCGTGACTGAGGACTGTGTAAATAAATGTTCTACGTAAGCTGTGCTTGACAAGTGGTAATTTTGGTGCTTCAAGCTGCTTGCAGATGTCTGGTTGTTTGGTACACTTTAATTTTGTAATCTCCTGTGACAGCAGCAGGTTTGAGATCATTGTTTGGTCACAGCTGTCTGACCAGTCCCACTTCAGAGAGGAGTGGAGAGACCCTGGAAAAGCAATCAGAACACATTATTCCTACAGCTTCCTGTCCCTGTACCCAAGAGAACTTTGTCATCTTGTGGCTTTTGAGCAGGCAAAGCTTTTAGGGCAAAGCTCATTCCATCAGAAAAGATGGATATTCTTGATTTAGATGTTCCAGAGTTTATGCAGAGATAATATGTAATACAGGTAGTTGGTAATACAGAAAATACATAAAATCTCCTTTCAGAAGAACTGAAAGGAGTTTGTAGAAGGTGAGCACAACTGAAACTGAGGATCAATATTAGTACAGGACTAGCAGGTACACATGTTGGTGTATCCTGCCCTGGGATTAAGGACAGAAATACAATGATGTACTGGGACATTGGTTCTGAAGACAGACATTTGTTGAGGATTCTGGAGGGAAGAATTTTGGAACCTTTACGAGTGTGCTTTGAAAACTTAATTCACCTCAAGGGTTGGAGTCATGGAGTTGGGATAGATTATCCCATTTTGTGAAACTTAAGGTTAAAAAAAAATAATATTTTGATCTTGATAATGTACATCCTGTAAATTGTGCTAGGAATAACTGTACTTTAAATACTATTTTCGTTGTCAAGACAGACATAAATTCTAACAGATACTGTTTTCAACATGAAGCAACCTTGCCTGGAAATGGGGATTGTGTTTGACTACAATCATACATCTTTACCACATTTTTTTACCTAAAGCAATTCTTCAACTTTTTCCGTTCCTGTATTTGCTGACATGCAGCCTCAGTAAAATCTAAAGACTGTGGCAGTTTCTCTGCTTCAGGTCTCTCTGTACAAAAGTTGTTGTCAGTGGTGGTGCTAAGAGGCATGGATCCCTACTTTTTGCCCTACCTGAAGCTCAGTTGCGTGATTTTTCACTGAGGCTTCTGCTGCAGTGAACTTCCTGCTTCAATAAAAGAACTGCAGAACTGGTTCAGAAATAAATAACAAACAGACAGTGTAATGTACCGCAGTTTTTACTGTGCCTGTGAAATGTTATTGTGTTAAAAATATTCAGCTCAGCTGAGACCTGGATTATGGCTCAACTGATACAAAAATGTAATGATTATAAATAGTCATTCAAGCAGCTGCCTAAATATTAACAATGTGCAGTGTATGTTTACTTACACTACTTAAACCACTCCAGAAAGTAAGACACCTGGAATCAACTGTTTAAGAGGAGACAATCCAGAGACACTGGTGACAACAGCTGTTACTTTCATTAGCAAACTCCTCTTTTTAACAGGTGGCACAGCTCTTTTTCAATGTGCTTTAAGCAAAATTGCCTAGGAATAGATTATAAATTGCTTTGAATGCTTCTTTTAAAGCACATTATATCAGATTACCTTCAAGAAAAGAATCTGAAGAAGGCTGTACACAAAGTGTACAAATTTTGTGGCTGGGAAACTACGAATTTCACAAAGACTTCTTAAACATGAGTGACTTAAAGTTTTATTATTCACTGTGAACCCAGTCTGATTCTCAGAACCACCATGATCTTGTACACAAAAATAATTTCTACATGATGGGAGTGTAGTCTGTCAGTGATTACCACTGGAAGAAAACAAACTTTTGTGAGGAATTAAGTAAAATGTTTATTACAGAACCCACAACCACAACTTTTTCATAGCTTTTGAGCGAATGTGTGTTGATTACTTGATTTGGCTCTAACCACTTTGAGCTTTCAGTTTCAAACATTTGCTTTAGTCAAAATCACGGAGGAACTTTGTTTCAGATGAAGCAATCTCAGCTTTTAAAACCACTGAAGTTCACATAATTGTAGGGTGAGACAGAAGTGATAATTAGGTATTAGGAAGAAATTCTTCACTGTGATGATGGTGAGGCACTGGAACAGGTTGCCCAGAGAAATTGTGGATGTCCCATCCCTGGAAGTGTTCAAGGCCAGGCTGGATGAGGCTTTGAGCAGTGTGGTCAAGTGGAAGATTCTCTGCCCATGGTAGAGGGAGTTGGAACTAGATGATCTTTAAGATCTCTTCCAATCCAAACTATTCTATGATTCTATGAATTATGGAGAGGGCTCTGATTATGAGAGCTTGGGTGGTATGAGAGTACAGTCACCACTTTGAAGGCTGAACACAGAAGTTAGTTGGTGACCAACAGATTTCATTGTCAAAGCATGTGAATGCTCCACAATGAATGTTTTAATTTTCATAGTACCTGGTACATGATGGAAAAAAGTCTGTACCATACAAGAGAATGAAATTTTTCCTGATCTGAGCAATGAGTTGTCTTGATATGAGTTACCTTTATATGTTATTATTCCAAATAGAAAATATTGGGAGAAGGAAAACATTAATAATAGACTTCTAGAAAAGGTATTTGAGATTGTCAGTAATTAGGAAGGAGAAACCCACAGGCTGCTAGATTTAAGAGCATGTCTATAGGTCGTTTTCTTTCTTCAAGAAGTGCAATAGTAGTGTGCAGATTTCTGAGAAGAAATGAAATGTTGATTTTTCTAATGACAAAGTGGCTTATTCACACAACTTCTAGCAGTGAGAAAATCTCAGAAAACACAGTGGTCTGTCTCAGCCTTTTTGCCTTTCTCACTCCTCAGAGAAGAGCTTTGTGTTAAAGTTTCTTTTTTTCCTATATGAGAAATTGTTATGGCCAATTTTGTTAGTTTCAGAGCAAGGGATTAGATGAGATTATAGAATGATAAAAATTGCATGTTTTATTCTAAAAAGAGTTGAATTCAAGAACTCAAATAATTCAGTATTTTTTTAAGGAAAATTTTTTAATCCCCCCAAAGTTTTCAAAATTTAGTTTTAATTCTTGGAGAGTCAGGTTTCATGTTGTTCTGTTCCCTGGCTAAGACAGGAAAAGGCTGGGCAATAACAGAAAAATACAGGGCTCGCTCTTAGAAGTCACTAGAAAGTGTTGTTAAGGAGCCCTTCTCTTGTCTTATTAAAACCTTTTCTGAGTTTTTCATGTGTCAGGTTGGCAAACACATTCTCAGTGGTGCTTTATGAAGGGAAATATCATTCTGTCAAGTTCCCCAAAGTAGTTCTGGTTTACAGGAAAAAACATGTGAAGCTTTAGGTTTGGGAAGAGACCAGAAACTTTTTTCCTGCGTGCCTAAAACCACAGAGCACTTGTGTGCTTGTGTGCTAAAAGCTTGTGAAATGATTTAGGTGGATAGGGACCAGGTGATGCATTCCTCTTGGAGCCCTTTGCCCGGGGAGTCAGCTCTTCTTCTGGTTTCCGTAATGCACTTCTTTGCATCCCAGAGCATTGTTTTGGATCATGTTCCATGGCTGTTCGTGGCCAGGCTTTGCAATTGTGATTGTGAAGTTACAAACAGTAAGCAAGAAGGGATAAAAGGATTTCTGAATTTTGAGAGAGAAGGATAACCTTTTAAAGACTAATTCTGGCAGCTTTTGACATGCAGTGCAGAGCAGACTGTAACTTGGTGGCATTGGTAGCTGGACCTGGGAACTGTGTCTCATTGCTGTCACTGGGTAATCGTGTAAGTCACATGAGAGTGAGAAAGTGAGAAAGAAACACAAGTCAACGTTAAGGAATAGTGTGGGGGACAAAATTTTTAAAGCTGCTTTTCACATAGCCCTTTTGATAACCAGTCATATCTATTTCAGTAGCTGAGTTTGTAGCACAATTAGATAATGTAAAGTTCTAGGCTTGCAGCTCTTTAATTTACTGGACACTTCTTCTCAGTAAGGCTGTTTAATTAATTGGCAGTGAAAAATGTGCTGGGTTTGGCAAATTACATTTCTGTCAGAGTCCCTGCAAGATTCATTAAATCATATCTCAGAGTGCAGCAACTGCCCTTCTTCAACTGCTGGCTTTGTATATATTCGGTGGTGTTTCAGGTTTTACCTCCTGACTGTATAGCTATGTACACATCATTAGTAAATGCAGCCTCTTTCAGCACAATCCCAAGCAAGAGTAGCAAGACTTCTTAGGTCACTGCAGAATCTGACATCTTAGATGCAACAGGCTGCAGTTCTAAGGCAAAGTGCTTTGGAAGTCAAGGGACGGACATAATTCTGAATACTGAAAAACAGTGTGAAAACAGCTTTGAAAAAACACAAACACCACCCTCACCTCTCCCCTCAAAAACCTCACAAAAACAGCAATGAAAGGAAAAGAACTCTAAACCAAACAGGTAGCTGAACTCTTCAGTGTAATTTGGTCTGTTGAAAACCTTCTGCCAGTTACACACCAGACTAAAATTTGTTTGATTTATGGTGGTACCTACTTTATCATGGAAAGAGGAAAGCAAGGATTTGTTGTTTTTTCTTTTTTTTTTTAATGCCTTATTCAGGAAACATAGAATCGAATAAAGACAGACATGTTAGTGCAGGATTATGGTACATTGCCAGTTCTCTGTAGGAAAAAAGTGTATACAAACTGCTTTGGTTGAGGTCATGGTCATTATTTCAATTCTGTTAAAATGACTAGTGAAATTACAGTGGTTGTGTTGTTGTAACCCCAGTGGTCTAAAGAGGTATGTATCAGCTGCTCTGATAAAAAGATATTACAAACCTTGCTTCACTTAAATCATATTATAGATTTTAGAAGAGGTAGAAAGCAGCCAGCAAGCACAGCACTAAAGATAAGCATTTTGATAAGGAGGACAACATAAAACCAGGTTAAGGAGTTAGTGAATATGTACCTTTGGCTTTGGAGAAGAAAGATTTCTCCTGATTATCAGTAGATCCTCACTTAGATATCTGGCCTTACCCAGATTCTGCAAACACATACCTGTGCACTCAGCCTTAAGCATGTGAGTAATTTAATTTAAAAAATAAGAGAACTGCCAACTGTTAAAAATGTCAACAGATGTGCACATTTGTTGGTCTGTTCATGACTTAGGTTTCCTACTGCAGTAAATTTCTCAAAGTAAATACTTGTTTGCTGACTACTGTACGTATAGTGCTGTGACACAAAGCAAAATTTTCAGAGTCAAATCAAATAGGACCTTTTTAATCAACCTTGTCTGCCTTTTCAATAGGGTGAAACAGGCAGGCTATGAACTGACAAACAAATCTATCTGTACACTGATAATAAAAGTGCCATCTTCTAACCCAACAGGGAATGGTTTAAGACTTTTCCCTTTAGTGTGAGTCCTTCCATGTCACTCACAGATTTAGGCCTTGTGTTCTTTGCCCTGTGCTTAAGTGGCATATTGCTTAAACGTGGAACGGTGATAATGTGTCCACATGCAAAAATTTCAAAACAGTCAAACTGGCCCTTTTTTTTTTTTTTTTTTTTTCTATTTCCAGCCAGATCTAATCAGGAGAAGGCATTCCAGTGGCATTCAGGTATCATCGATGATGTGCTGGGAGTAAATCTTGCCACTGCTCTGTTGTACTTTTTTCGTGGCACCGGAACAGTGTACAGCAGAGTGGAGCTGACAGGATTAGGTGTACTTTGGCAGTTAGTTCCCATACAGGATGTAGTCACTGAAGGAGGAGCAACCTCTCTTCTCATTTATCCCGCAGCTTTGCCTAGTTACACACCTCATTTTTTTTAATTGTGATGCAGGAGAGACACTACAATCTTCTTGTTTTGAAAAGATGCGTTTCATTGAAATAGGTTTTGAAAGCTGAAAAGGGAAGTCCTCAGACTATGCCAGGTTACTGAGGTGTACATTTCAATGTGCAAGATCAAACTGGAGCAGTGCCTATAGGTTGCCA
This sequence comes from Oxyruncus cristatus, assembly GCA_013399855.1. Lineage (NCBI taxonomy): Eukaryota > Metazoa > Chordata > Aves > Passeriformes > Cotingidae > Oxyruncus > Oxyruncus cristatus. The sequence goes on from VXAY01004603.1 coordinate 1,093,259, forward strand.
TTCCTTCCAACTTCATTTTGAAAATTTGAGCTGGTGCCAGGTTACTGCTCTTGTTTGGCTCCCATGTAATTTACACGTGGTTTTTGCAGTCAGTTATGTTAGTATTTTATGCTACCTATTGATTTTATATTTCAGTAAGTATTTTATTTAAAGCACTCCACATAGCTTTAGATTTATGTTTCAAAAGTCAAGATGTTAAAAAAATTTTTTAAATGAAAAATAATTTGGAAATCACCAGACGATTTTTCTATAACGACTTAAAATACAGCTCAAGTGATGACAATGATCAGGGCAGCAAATGATCCATGAATGACGTCAGAAAGGAACAGAAGCCAACACATCAAATGACAGGTGGGTTTTCCCTACCTAATAATAATAATAATAATAATCTATCAAGCAAATTTAATTTTAAGATGAAAGAAGCAGCTTACTCAGCTCCTAAACCGAAGGCAGAGATTAATGAGAATCAATTGAAGCATTTAAAAAGAGTGCAAGGGGAGAGCTATTTTGGACCTCAAATATTCCTCTTGCCCCTAATAGAAGCAGAACACTGGAAAGAGATGGCCTTACAGAAAGACCTAACAGATGAGCTAACGGAGTAGCTTTCATAATCCTTTTCTCTTCACTCAGCAGGAAACTGTTGCATCTCTTATCTGCAGCTGTATCCATATGTAAACATACTGAATGTCCTTACGTTGCACTTATTAAATAGCTTAGCTGTACCCACGATAAAGTGTGAGGAGAAATAGGGGTGAAAATGCTTGTAAAAGGAGATAAACACATTAGATAGTTCCCCTCTACAAAATTTCTGCTAAATAAGTCATGCTAGTCTAACCAATCCATTCTGCTGCAGACTTTGACTCATTATTTTTGATGATTTTTCTGGCTCATTAGAAAAGGGTCAAAGAGTTTACTGCTCAGAGCTTCCCTTTCTTATCTTGGCTGATCCTTGAGTTTGCCTAAAACCCCACTGGTTTCTGAGATCTCTGCAGGAAGAAAAGCTACCTGAAGGGATCTGGTAACACAGCAGGGATTTAAACACCTTTGGAGCTTGAGAATTCAATACTAACATTATTTTCCCTTCTAAGGCTTCTGTCAGCATTATTTTCTTGCTTAAATTAACTATGACTCTTGGAGTTTTCTAGTGCTCTATACAGTTCCTTGTATGTCTATTATTGCTTGTGCAACACTGACTTTCAAAAATGTTAGCATACATTTAATTTTGAAGGACTGAATTCTCAGATACGCATTACTAAAAAGCAAAAGGAGAAAATAGTTTCTTCATTCATCTAACTGAAATGAGGGAATTCCTCACTGATATACAACAACACTTACAGAAGTACTGAATGACCAAATCCCTCAAAAATGAAGAATTATTTCTCCTGGTTCCAGGTGATTTATAGTTCTTTTCTTTAGGGCGTGCCAGCTGAAAACAGAGCTCTGTATGTTCCACTTGCTGGAGGTTTTAGATCATCCATAGATGACCTGATTTCAGTCATACCTGAGGATAACATGATGGAAGCTGCTAGAAAAACTGACTGGCTTACTCTGATATGGAAATAAAAATTGGTCATATATTGGAGTGACAGTCAGGACCTGAGAGCACTGCAGAAAATTGGCTTTCATCACAAGAGCATCCATATTCTGAGTTAACTTCACATCTTGACCACTTGGGCTTGCTTTTTGGCAATAGATCAAACTAGCAAAATACACTCAGCTTACGCTCAACTTAGACCTTGGCTTTTTCCAAAACTGCTTTTGTAATTCTTGTACTTCCAGGAGTGTTACAACCCTTCCTCCAGTTCAACATGGGGCTAACAAGCCCCTTGCATCAGAGCACTTCCCAGCGTTCACACTGGCTTAGGCAGTGAGGCTCTAAGAGTCCTGCTGCGACACAACTCGATGCAGGTGTGAGCTGGAAATCTTTTTAGCTGCAGACAATGGTAAGGAACCTTTGCAGATTGGGTCCCAGCAGGGCTCCCAAAATGCAAAAGGTCTGGATAGTGTCACTGAGAAGGAAATTCACAAATTTGTATTTCGCAAATTGTAATTATATACGTATACATTTGCTTGTGGTTTTTGTTTGGTTTCACACAATGTTTGCCAAAATTATGGTCAAAATACATGGTTCAAACCCCTTTTCTCTTTTCTTCTCTCCAGTACCTATCACTGCGACAAAGTGAGAAAACAGTTTACAAAACAGGGGAAAGAGTACATGTAGGAAAGTTTTTTTATGATACCAGCTTTGACCAGTTCTAGCACTGGCTGCTATTAAACTTTCCACCAGTAGATTTGGTTGGTTTAAATGAGTGCTTAGCAGTTTAACTTTACCCCTCAAACAACATTATAGAAACAAAAAACTCTCTTAGGGTTTTCCTGTTTGTAATATTCTGACTCTGCTGCATGGGCCAAAAAATACCTCTTCATGGAGCTGAGTGTTTTCCCAGAGCCAGTTGTTAAAAAGAAGCAGAGGAAATCAAAGCCAGTGTAGTCTACTTGACTAATTAAATGAAACTCAGTATCCTTTCCCTGTGATATACATTTTAAGTCAGGTCTGGAATTACTCAGGTGAAGTATCCTGCATGTGCTTCTAACAAATCCAAGGAAGATAGTTGCTTAAGTTTTTTCTTAGCTCAGGTTTGTAATGAGCTAAGAGCTACCATGTGGCTTAGCTGAAGCTCACACATGATATACATGATTTTCCCTGTCTTTCTTTAAAAAAAGTGAAGGTTAAATAATGATTAATGGCAGATGATGTAGAGACATGCCTGTGTGTCAGTGTAACGGGGTTTTTTGCTTAGGCTTGTTTGCAGGAAACCACTTACGTCTGGCACTCTGCCTGATTTATACTAAAACTTTCATGTTTCATAAAGAATCTTTGAAAACACTTAAAGAGCTGTTGGAAAAACAATCTCATCCGGTAAAGATAATAATCCTGTTAGCTAAACATCTAACAGCACTGCTTGTGTATTTACCTTAGCTGTACCCTACTTCTCTTGCCTATCATTAGATTCTCAGACAGTAGCTCTTTTACTGACTGTTCCTTCCCTTGCCAGTACTGTCTGGACCTTTTCCTTTTCAGAGGGCCTTCAGTTTGTTCATTTACAGTCCCTGGGAATAGATGAGAAAGTTTTTTTATGGATCAGGGCATACTGATATGCAAAATCAATCTCAGTTTTCAGGGATACTCTACTGCATGTCATAGAGTGTCATGCTCCCACCTCCGGGTTGTGCTTTGGCAGGTAGGGCTGATATAAACCTCAGCTGGACACTTGAGCTGGGGTTTAGTGTTATTCTTTAATTTGGAAGTAATCTTGAGTCTTTAAAATTTCCTCTTAGATCTTGCGGATAGCTGATTTATTTAGCACTGCTAGCTTTCAGACTTCAGAAGCTTGATCTGAACAGTATCTTCAGCTGAGATGAAGAAGGAATCCCTATGGGACCCACAGGGTGAATTAAGAAGACGGAAGTCTTTCCAGTTTTTATAGTATCTCATCCTTGTCACTTTGCTCTCACCAAGAAGGAGTGGAAAAGGTTTCACAATAACTTGAATTAATCCAAGTCAAGTCCTGCCTGATCAACTTAATGGCCTTCTATGATGGAGTGACTCTCTTAGTGGACAGGAGAAGACCAACTGATATCATCTATCTGGAGTTCTGTAAGGTCTTTGACACTATCTTCTAATGCTGAGAATCCTGTCATAGTGAATGTGTGTGCACCTACTTACCCTGAGTATTTAACTGTCCTATGACCTTATTTTGCTGTCACAAAGTACTGGATTTTTAGTTGAAATCAGCTGTTAGTTACAGTCACAAGAAAATAATTATGCACTTTTACAATACTAAACAAAATTAGAAAAGCTCCAACACTTGTCATTTTTTTCATACATGTTTTATAGTAACCACTTTTAGAGGCGGTTTAGGTCTTCTTTCTTAAGAAAGCTCATTGTGACTTGATATTTCTTGTGCAGATTCAGTTATCCACCATTTTTTCCCTTAAAACATGGGCAAGTATTAGCGATGTTTTGGGTTTTTTAAATGCTCTGTTTAGCTGCAGTAATGACATCATAGAATTTGATGGCATATTTAATAGAAAAGGTCAACCTCTTCAGCAACAGACTTTATAGATCCCCTTTTGATTTTCAACAAGGCTTCATGGGATGTACATAAGAGCAGACTTGGGCCTCCTTTTCAAATCCAATTTTCTGAAGTATTCATGCCACCAATGACTGATTTTTGTGAGCCAGCTAAGCCCACTTTTAAATGAAGACAAACAAGAAGATGTTACGACTCTGGTAGAGACACAAAAGTGTGTCATTATGAAGACAGAACAGAAGGAAAGAAAAATTCATTTACAGCAGCAGACTTTGGATTAGGCTTGAATTGTTTGTTGGATAATGAATTGGCTGGACTGTGGCAGCCAGAGAGTGGTTGTCAACTGCTCAGTGTATGGATGGAGATCAGTGAGGAGTGGTGTCCCTCGGGAGTCCATATCTGGACCAGTCCTGTTTAATATCTTGCTCAGTGATGTGGACAGTGGGATCCAGTGCGTTCTCAGCAAATTTGCAGATGACACATGCGAACCTCCTGAGGTCCAACAAAGTCAAGTGCAAGGTTACACACCTTGGTCAGGGCAATCCCCTGGTATCCAAACGGGCTGGGAGATGAGAGCAGTCCTGCAGAGGAGAACTTGGGAGTGTTGGTGCATAAAAACCTGGATATTCACTGGCACTGTGTGCTTGCAGAGCTGAAAGCCAGTCATATCCTGGGCTGTATCGAAAGAAGTGTGGCAAACAGGTCAAGTGAGGTGATTCTACCACTCTTCTCCCCTCTCATGAGACCCCACCTGGAGAATAAATCCAGCTCTAGAGTCCTCAATATGGAAAAGACATGCACCTGCTTGAGTGGGCCCAGAGGAGACCATGAAGACGATCAGAAGGCTGGAGCATCTGCCCTGTGAGAACAGGCTGAGAGATATGGTGTTGTTCAGTCTGGAGAAGAGAAGGTTCCAGTGAGACCTTATTGCAACCTTTCGATAATACTTAAAGGAGTGTATAAGAAAAACGTGGACAGATGTTCTAATGGGTCCTGCAGCAATGGGGCAGGGATAATGGGTTTAAACTGAAAGAGGATAGATTCAGTCTAGATGTAAGGAAGAAAGGTTTTACAGCAAGGGTGGTGAAACTCAGGCACAGGTTGCCCAGAGAGATGGTACGTACCACATCCCTGGAAATATTAAAGGAGAGGTGATATGGGGCTCTGAGCAACCTGCTCTAGTCGAAAATGTTCTAGTTCTTTGCCCCCATCTTTGGGCTAGATGACCTTTAGAGGTCCCTTCCAACCAAATCATTCTACTATTCTACAATTCTAACTTTTTCTGTAATCTTGCTGGAGAAGAAAGCAATTTTTTGTGCCAGATTGGACTCTAGAAAGGCAAGATAGCTCTTTGCAAAAGGCAGAGCTCATGATACAGCCTACTTTTTAACTTCAGCAGCTGTTACCAGTGACATCTTTGCAGAGCAGAAACTGTCTTACTAGTTTTGTTAGTCCCTACATTGTTCTTCTTAGTTACAACCAACTGTCGGTGTTTCAGCTAAAGGCACTCCCTTTGTCCCTCAGGACTTTACATCCTTTCCTCCCACCTCTACAAGCACCTGTATTTTGTAAGGAAATATGCATCTTTTGTGTATATCTTGAATTTTTAAAGAAGCCCCTTTCTGACAAGAGTTTGTGACGGCTCGATCCGATTGAAGGCAATGCAGAGCTGGATGATCATGAAGCCGAGTCCTGTGCCACTGGAGACCTTGTCACAGGAAGATGTACAACTTGAGCCATGCAAAATCTGCGTGTGAGGACATCATCACATGCACATGACGAAAGCATTTCCTGGTCACTCTTTTGTCTGCAAATCTTCTTCTATACTGGCCAGAGTCCCTGATTAACTAAGGTTTATAAAATAAGGGAAAAAAAGAAAAGAAAAAACCCCCAAACCCTAACAATTAAATAAATTGGAAAGCAATGTGGAGGTTGAAGCCTTATGGTAGCCTGACAATTGTGTGGAAGAATTCTGAAGGCAGAACAAGACCTCTTTGGAAAGTATTTCTAGTGGCTGTGAATGGGCAGAGAGGAAAGGCCTTACATGTTCTAGATTCCTGGAAGCAGGACTGGGCTTTTCTCCTACTGAGAAATTTTTAATTCAGCTGGTAATGGAAAGACAGGGATTTTCCAGTTTTGTGCCCAAATTGATTTATAAACCTGAACTTCTTTCCATCTGTGATGTTTCCTTTACATTCAGGGCGTACATCTGACAGACAGACATCAATTTAAAGAGTAGGTAGATAGTTCTTTTGTCTTGTTGCTGTTTCTAGTATGATTCAATAACTAGGCATAGCAGGAGCAACTACATGGGCGATAGTCATTCCTGCAGAGTTTGCCATGGCTGGCAAACAGCATGCTGAGAGCAGCCTAGCAGGGTGAAATACTGCCCCTGCTCAGTCTTCTTTTGCAAGTACTTCTATTTCTTGTCCTGGGTGAATTTCTTGAACTTACTAGTTTACCTTACCAAATGAATTGCTGTTTCTCCTTAGCCACTAACAGCCATCTCCCAGTTTCCCAGCAATGCAGGAATGACCAGACTTCAGGGCACTGGTCTTACCTGTTGCCTCTAGACCCGCACCTCAGCTCTCTTTTGCTGCATGGCACCAGTGATTTCGCTGGCTTTGAGAAACCGTGGGTCAGATTAAGATTCAGTCTATTTGCTGTTTGCTTCTGTTGATTTCCCTGCCTTTGTTATGTAGTAGTCTCTTTCTTTCTCTCTTCCTGCTACATCTTCAGACCCTAGAGGAACCTGTACTGCCAGACAACTGCTTGCATGTTCTTTTTTCCCCATCTCTGTGATAATACAATCAATGTTGGCAGAGACGCATAAGCCTCTGTTTTCAGGAAAGCCTGTATCAGAGTATATCAGATTTTCAAGAAAATAGTTTGGGTTTGTGGTAGAAAATGCTGAGATTTTTTCAAGGCTCAATGACTACAGTAATTTCTGTACATATCAATTAATGACACCATCCAGCAGACAAGGGTGTTGAGAAGAGTGAGAGGAAAGACCAGAAGTTACAAGGGCAGACTTCATAAACACTGAGACACTGCTTCCCCCATCTTCAGCAACTTGAAACAATTGTGGTTACGTCAGTTCTGCCAGTTCAGTAGTATAATGAATTATTCCAGGATGGAAGGATGGCATGAAATCTCCTTATAGCAGTCTCTTGCCTGGAAAAATTGTTCAGATTTAGTGTAAACTCTCAAAATATTCAGTTAGATAATATTGATTTATATAATTATATAGGTAATCGATACGTAAGATATTATTAATAATGCTTAGATATTAATATATTGTATGAATTTAAAATATTTTAATGCATTTTATATTTATATAAATAAGCAATAAGGAAAATTAGTGAATATTCTGTTATTTACTTACTTATTTGAGGCCTGAGAAAAGGAAATAAAGCAAAATCTGAGAGCTGGGTTAATGTGAAATAGACAGATGAAAGGTGATTACATTTTCTGGCCAGAATTTTCAAAATTAATTCATAACATTAAGCTCCATTAATCTTGGATTCCAAGTTGAGTCACCAGAATGGTATCTAGCAAGTTGTGGATATCCATGGACCATCAAATGGAAATTACATCCATTCAATAAAATTAATACTTAATTGCCATTAAATTAAGTTGGCTGATAGTGTATTTTCAGTGGTACTGCCATCCTTGTGACGTGCATGCAGTTTAAGAACACTGATTGTTCTTGAGGTCATCTATGGGTCTGTGGTAAGGTTTTACCCTTGCGCTAGTTTAGCTGTCATCAAAGCATTTTAGATGGAGACATGGAACAATAGAGTAGTTTGGGCTGGAAGGGACCTTTAAATGTCACCTAGTACAACCCCTCTGTAGTGAGCAGGGAATCTTCAACTGGAGCAGGTTGCTCAGAGCCATATGTTCCTTCACAGGTTAAAAAATAGAGATTGAAATAGGGGGCTAAGTTTTATCAGTCATCATGGAGGAACAGATCCACACGCGGGGCTAAAAGGTTTGTTCAAGTGCAAAATCAGGAAAAAAAATCTGAGCACTTTTGCATTTGAGCCTTTTAGCCATAGTGACCTAGGAAGAATTAAATCCTCATATTTCTGTTCTAAAAGGATTATCATGTGGCATCTTAAGGCCAAGCGATAATTCTCCGCATACGGTTTGGAAACTTCACGAGAGTGAAGTGTGAGCTGGAAGCTGGTTTTGTCAGTTGACTCACGCAGTGTACACACACATTGTGCTGTGCAACAGTGGCACCCAGTGGAGCCTGGAGTCACAGCAAAGTTTGCATTGCTGCAGGATAAGGCTTGCAAGAATTTATCCTGGGCAGATGAGGATTTGGGAAGACAGGTCTATGAGGACACCACTGAATTGTCCTCTGAAATCAAGGCAAGCCCTGTCAACCTGGCTTATAATCTGAAAAGTTTAGGCTCTCTATTCACAATAAACTCTGGATAGCATGAGGACCATTTTCCTTCAAGTAGCCACATAAATATAAAAAAGCCCACCTTAATCAATACCTAATGCAACAGCATTCTGGGGAGTGGAAAAAAAATGCCTTCTGCTCCTACTGCCCTGAAAGTACTGCTTGGATAGTGACAGTATCAGCCTCAAAAGCTTGGAGAGAAAGTGAAGAGGAGGATGGGGGCAAGGGGGATCAGAAGGAAATTGTAACTCCTTGTGCAGTTGCAGTCTGGCCTGAGATGCAACAGTTTGAATAGGCTGTAAAGGTGCATGAGAGAGGAGTGAGAACATACGGAATGCCAGATGTGTGTCAGGTAGGTGGGAAGGAAGTATTGAGGGAGCAATGTCCTCATGTTTTAGATTCAGGCAATGCTGACAGTAGCACTATCAAAAATAAATGGGCACTAAAAATAAGTAACAGTAAGCAGATCAACCCTCCTGAGATGCGGAGTGCTCAATACATGAAAGGACTACCAGATTTCTCTAAAGAATATATTACTTACTAGGAGGCTGGTCAACATACTGCTCCAGGGGGAATGGGGCTATCTCTGTGTGTCGTCTTCTGTTTATTGCTTCCTCAGGCATCATGTATTGCAAAAAGTTGTGATGAACAGGGACTTAGGGATAACTGAATGGAATGAATTAGAATAATGTTCCTGCATACGAGGTGCTGTTGAGCTCAGATTTCAGTTCCAGCTGGTATGTATTGCCTACTCAGTGTCTGATATTATCACAAAAATGTGATGCACGCGGAAAATTTTCATCCTTAATTGCTTTAGCATTTTATGTTTGTTTGGTTTTTTTTTAAAATTCTTTTATCATTTCATTATAAGCAGTGGATGCTTTGGCATTTTGGCCATGCTGAAATTGTTTAACACCCGCAAAGAGAGGCTAGGTGAAGAAAAAAATGCTGAAGTAGCTTTTGTTTTGCAGTCAAGAAAGAGCTTAAGAAAGGGAGAATGTGAAGAGTGGACCGATTTATTTACAAACTTTTAATTGTTTTCATAGGTGTAAAAGTCGTTAGGCAGAAGAGGTTGCCTGTTAAATGCGTTCTCTGTCACAGTTGCAACATGGTACTCAGCAAGTGATCCCCTTAAGTTACTGGGACTTTCTGTTGATGAGGTTACTATTCAGTGTGAGATTCACTCTCATACTTGCTGGAGAAATGACAGCTTATTTTAGTGATAATAGGTGGAATCATTACAATGGAATTTAACCAAACATTATGTGGCAGTAGATAAGTAAATTTTTTTTTTTCTTCATTTTATAGCACAGGGTATGAGAGGGAAATTAAGACTCTCAAGACTGAGAATCTGCCTCAAATGTGTAATGTGAACTTTATGACTGATCCAAACACGATGTTGTACTACCTTCTAGGTTGAGGAAGGAATTATGATGAAAGAGAAGGCAAAGAACCTGTTAGAATAAGTTGTGATTTATTTTTGAGCTAGATACTTGATTTGTCCTGAGCAAAACAGCTAAAAGGCACAACTCACCTTTTTGTTACTAAAGATCGCTCCCATCTCCTCCTATATCCTGAAATAAGAACCGGGTTACAAGTCACAGCATCACACCTAAGAAATATTCATGGATGTAGCCACATGTCTTCTGACTTCCTGCTCCTGTTAGAGGAATTTATTTTGTATGTTTAAAGGCTGTAAGCAATTCCTTTTCCCTTTACTTAACAGAGGATTTTTGACGATTTCTGACCCAGGGAACTGAAGTGTTTGAATTCCCCAGCCCATGGCACTTTGGTGTTGCTGTGTCCGATTAGGCTGAGAAGCACATCCTACACCTTTGTGGTACTGGCTTTGCCACTGAATTGCACAAAATATCAATGTTACTCTGAGTAAAAATTCTGCGTTTGCTGTTCTCCTTTGGTTCATCTTTCCTTCAAGCTCCTTTAAACATGAAATAAAACACTTGCATCTAACTTTTGGCACATTTCTCTGCTAGAAGGATTTATATCTTGCATGAACCAGTAAAAATGAAGCACTTGCTACAAAATGTATGAAGAAGGGAAGGCACTTAGGACCTAGGACATTGGAGAAGGCATTAGGACAGAGAAGTCCAATTAATCAGATCAAGATTTTCAGACCAAAAAAGGACAGGTAATTGAGACATACTCATGTAATTACAATTGATTTTCCTTGCAGAAAAAAAAAAAAAATAACCCCCCCCCAAACAAACCCCAAAACAAACAAACAAAAAATAACAAAAAACCCAAAACCAACCCAAAAGACAAAGAATGACAATCGTTGAAAGTGGTAATGGAAAAGGGAGTAATTTTAAGTAGAGATGACACTGACTTTTTTCTTTCCTTTTCCCTCTTAGTTTTTCAGGAAAGCTATGAGTGCTGACTTCTGATGCTTCTAATCCTAAAAAAACCCCAGTAAGCTTATATCAAAAAGTACTATTTCATAGTTCAAGTAAAAAGAAAATAACATAGAAAGAGAGATAGCACAGGATATAACAAGACCTCTTTGGTAACACGGATTAAGAATTAATTGGATTAAGAAAGATCAGTTGATTGAGCTCTTTAAAAGCCAGCTGATTAGACTGACTTTTTTTTCTTCTTTCTTTTAAGCAGAGTTGTTTGTGGCCTGCTATTTTGAACAGAAAGAAATGTATTTTCCTTTAAAATCCATAAGGCTTTGGAGTAGGCACTGTCTTGCATTTACCTTGACCATTCATTTTTGCAGGGACTCCTTTATTTGACCTCTGGTTGTAGTTTGTCTTCAGTAAGACAACCAAGGATCTAAGCTGTAAGTGCCAATAAAACCCCATCCAACATCCCTGTTGATGCTGGGTGACTAGTCTATAGTGGCTAGCAATGGAGTTGACAGGCACCCAGCAGACTTTGTGTGTAAGGAGTGGGAAGCATTAGTTTTCTGTCAGGGCAAGGACCATCTAGAAGGAAGTTTAGATCTACTTTACTTCAAAGGTATCTTTTCTCAGTGATGGGACTAAAGAACCTACAAGGTTCATGGTAAATCATTTTTGGACCTGTGAAAATCTGAGTGGAAATCAACAGTTTAACTAGAAGCAAATGTGTTTTTTTTTTCTAAAGTTCGCTGTATACATGATAAAAGAAGCTTTACAAAGCAATTTAAAAAGTGCTTCAGACAAAGACTGAACTCCCCCCCATAAATTGCTCTGCTGAAGTCTGAATACTGTTTAAACATTTCTCTTTGGGGTCTGAATGTTAAATGTAAATGCTGTACACCCTAAAATTATCAATCAGTCATTGTAACTTCCAAGACTTACAGAACAGTGCTAGGAAAGAAAAGCAAGGTGGAAACTCATTTAAAGTGAGTATATGTTCAAGGGCAATATCATGTACATATGAGTGGTAACCTAGCTTTTTTTGTGCCTGTAAATACATGTTTAGTAAACATATTCATATTCAATAAATATCACAGTTGACCAAATTTCACATCGTTGTGACAAACTTCGTCCATAGACTTTCAGGAAGAACTGCTAGAAGGCATTGAGTGAAAGCATTTAATCAGAGTACTCCAACACTGTTGTTGCTTTCTTTGCTCTTGGCAGTATGGAATACATTTTAATGTGAAACAATATGGACATAAATGCTATTAGTATTTGATTTTGGGTATAAGAAAAAGCATGGTCACAGACAAAAACTCTATGATGAAAAACTCAAAACCTCTAAATCTTGTACATACCACACAAAGTCACTTCAAGAACTGACAGTTCCATAAATATTCTGAAAACAAAAGCCCGTTCTCCCATGTAACAACTGTTGTTTAGGTTTTTATACAGAACTTTAGAGCAGACATTGTGAATAGAACATCTACGTGTCTAGGCAGTCTGAGACTGTTCATACCTGTAAAGACCGGTAGTCTTTGGGACAATATGGGAAGTGGAACAGTTCTCAGCTCAGCTTGGTCTTGATCATGTGCAAGAAATTAGGATGGCTCCTAATTTCTCTGCAGAATGGCAAGACTTCAGTTTGTCATACAATTAACACACCTGAATTGCAAGGCACTTTTCACACGGTTTTGGTGAAACTAAGCCTGATCTTTGTTAATGGAATGTATAGCAGCAGTGTTTCTTAACACACCAGAGGCTCAGTTCAAGACAGTTTTTCATAATCTTTGCTAGAACATCTCTTCCTCTAAGTAATGTAGAAAGGAAAAGAAAATGTGTAAGAGATATTGGACTGAATTTTTTGTTTGGAGGCTACAAATCTGGTCATAAGCAATAATAAAATGTGTGGGTTACTTTAAAAAAGTTGATCTGAAGTTACATTCTTTGGCCTCAAGGGTTTGGTAGTTCTGGTTTCAGAGTGACATGTATATATCTATTTCCTGTCACATTCTTTTAACATCTCTTCTGAATGTCCCAATATGTATCTCTTCTTCCTTCTGAAACAGAAGTCATAGTGCTGGGAGCCTCTCCTGAAGCCAGGGGAAGGCCTGGACCATTCTGTAGAGACCTTCATTCATTCTTCTTCTGTTAATTATGGACTGGCAGACGGTAGAATACAGTTTGATTTTTGTGAAATTTCTAGTCCAGACTTGAGCTTTCCAAATTTGGAGGATTTGGTTGGTTTGGAATGCAGAATAAGAGTTTTGCCTGTTTATATGAAGTGAACTTGAAGTGTTATAGGGGAATGATAATATTTAGTACTTGCTAGTTGTTAGGTTCCTTCTCTCATAACACCTCTTGTATTATTCCAAGAGTGAACAAGCTGGCTCATACATTAGGGACATTATTAGAAAAACAGGCAGTGACTAGATGACAGAATCAGAACAGTTTTTGGAACTTTCCTAAACAACATGTTTATTTTCCCAGATCTGCACAGCTGAAATATGGCAAGTTGAGGTTTTATCTTTACCGTAACATAAGGCTCACCGATTTTTCTATCAAAAATAACTGGAGAAGATCCTGGGCTATTGAAGCTGGAATATGATTGCTAGGTAAATTCCGTTTCAGTCAGTTCTGACTTGTTTTTCTGATGTGAGATCAGTTTATGAAAATAAGCCTGACTTTTGCAAATACAATTATGAATGCAAATTGGAACTGCCCCTGAATCACAGCACTGTGTTGTAGTTATCTTTGCTTGTTGGAAAAAAACACCTTTATGGAAAGTGTAACCAAATCTGTGGGTTTGTTCCTTCTCTAATGCAATGTTTAAACACTAGCTTAACTTCAAAGATATACATTTATTATCCTTGATAAGGGTGATTATTTATGTTGAGACCTGTTAAGGTAGTGAACAATATCGAATAGAAGAAAAATCGAAATTAACTTGTAAAAATATTCCATTTTCTCAGCATTTCAGGATTGACCTTATTTCTTCTAATATAGAGAGAATGTAGCAACTGTATTTGACCATAGAACAGTACTGGAAGGTGTTAATAGAGAGAAAAACACCTGAGATCACTTTACCTGATGGCTCATAGTAGACCTCTGACTTCTCATAAAGACTGTATGCAAACAGCTGATCTTGAACTTGAATTTCTTGGGCTTAAAGGTATTTTGAAGTTCTTTTACTGTCACTGAAGTCATAGAAATAAATCCATGTTTGTAGGAGACCCAAGGAGACTTTCTTAACTGTCAGGAGAGGAGTCTTAGGACCAAATAGCTTGAGTCTTCTGTAGCGAGTAAAGTTCTATCAATTTTCAGCAGATGAAAACTGCCACATTTTTACTTTCTTGAAATTCTTGTTTGAATAAGGGTAGCAATTTCTTCTGTTGTTATTAAAACACAAATGGACTCTTATTGAGTTGCTCACTGAAAGTTTTATAGCTAAAATGCTGTGCGTGTTTTCATTATAAATGGCTATCATAAAACTCTATAACTTGCTTGTAAAAATTCTCTTCCAATAAAAATCTGGCACATCCAAGGTTGATTCTGGAGCTAATTTATTTAAATTAATTTATTAGAATAGTTGAATGGCTATTGTGAAGTAATGAAGGTAGCAAACAATTATATTAATGCTCGGTGCCTCATAGTACTTTTCTTAAAAGCAGCAAAAAGTTTTGAGAAGAGAAACACTGGTGAAACACTGAGTCAGGTTTGGCAGTTGTGTGAATTCAGACATAACAACACTTTTCTGAACAAGTTACTGTATCTGTTTGATACATTATATTAGATAAATGTTCTACTGTTATATTGCCTTTAGTTAGTGTACATATGATTCAAATACTACAGAAGCCTTGCATTTCAGAGACAGGATATTTCTTAGGCTAAACTAACTGACACCATTGAAATGAGAAATATTTGCAGGAAAATTGTTTGCATAAGGATGTTTTTCTTAAACGCATTTGCAGAATCTTATATTTAAACTAACAGTAAAAAAAAAAAAGAGACCTGCTCTGCTATGTCCATTGCTTGATCACTCTCTCCGCCTTTCTAATTTAACTCTGCTTTCTGCTGTGGTGTTTCCATTGTCATGGTTTGAGAGTAGGGTAGGGTTGTGTTTGTATCTAAGTTATGGTATAATGACTTGTTTAAGAATTTTAATTTGATGAGAGGAGAAGTTGTACGGGAAATTATAATAACAATAATGGTATCAGGGGTTACTATTAATTGTTTAGTATAATCATGTTAAGGTTTCAGAGTATTGACTTAAACAAATCCAGAATTCTAGGAAGATTATCAGACACTTTTCCTGAGAGAAGAAAGATGCTATGAGGAGTTAGATTAGATGATAACGAGTGGCTGTGACCTCCATGCTGATAGAGGTCCTTTCTCATTACTGTAATAGAATAAGAGGATCCTCTAAAAATGTGGTGTGCCTGGGATTTTGTTTTTCTCCTGAAGAGGTAGACTAACGGACACTTCTTGAAAATAAAATCCGTGGTGTCATGCCAAAACCTAAATGATACAAAGTAATCAAACATGTTGATAGAGTGTCCTTGTTTTTAGGTACCAGACACCAGGTGTTTCAGAATATGCCCTCATGCAATGAAGTGTCTGTGACATTATTTATTTAAAAGCAGATGATTGGAGCATGTTTTTTTTCAGCGAGCACATCTCATTTTCTGGAGTGCCCTGCTATGGATAGCCCTGGAGCCCCTGTTTGTTTATAGGAATAGTTGAGGTGGGTGTTCTTCTTTTTTTTCAGGCTATGATCCCCCAGGGTAAATAAAAATGAGGGCCATATGAAAACCACTAATGTATGGTCTTTCTCTAATCTAGACTTCAGGTCCCAGTATCTCATTCAGCATTCTTGTGCAACACTTGACAGTTCCTCTTATCTTGTTGACAAGTCCTTTTTTGGGTCCGTGTGGCTTCATTTTAATGGGTTTCAGACCCCAAAATATAATATACAAAGCCTTATCCATTATTTAAAAGAGTCAAGTGTGTACTTTCTGGAATTTTTATTGCAGGTACCAAGAAACCCCTCCAAATAGGAATAGATGCCTGAAACTTAAAAACAAGCCAGCATATCCAGCCCTCCAAAATGTGGGGCAAAGAAATCTGAGAAATATTTGGTACCATGTGTCACATAACTTGACGAATTTAATCTCTAGCTTTATCATATGTGAGCATAAATAGTTTTTCCTTATTCTTACAGGGTCCTGACACTACAGGTAGCACAGTCATTACTGTGATTTTTTGACAGAGTAGGAGAAAGACGATGTAACAAACACTGAGTGCAAAGGCCAATGCAAATATATATATATTTTTTCCAAGTCACCATGCTCATTTGTGACCAATTCATTCTGTTTTCTTCAAATATATCCCAATTCTGTGAACATCAACAGTGTGGTTGAGTAGAACATCTGTACCTCGGATGACTTCTGTATAACCGCAAGTGAATTCCTTTGCAGTCTCTTCTCCTGTACTTTGTAGCCACTCAACAGTCATCCTGTAGAATTGGAGGCATATCATATTGGAGTCATAGATCAGGAAAGCTGAACGTATCTTTGGGTGGTTCACCCAAGTTTGTAGAGAGGAATTTGAAACAATGTAAACTGAGATTTATGAGAGTGGGAATATATGAGTTGCTAGGCTAATAGTAGTGCAGTTCCTGGTTTCTTTCATCAATGTCAGAAATACTTTAAAAGGCTGTCTTTACCCTTCATATCAGTCCTCAAAATTGGGGGAGTTGAAAGCCAACTAATCTCTTTTTCTTGAAGTAAAGACGAGAGAAATCTGGATATTGTTCTTACTGATTTTGTACATCCTTTCTATACAACAACTTATTCTCTAGTACTTCTTCGACAAACAGCTGTACTTTTTATCTGCAACAATCTCAGAGCATCTATGAGTGCCAAAGAACATGCATTCTAAGGTGCATCACTGCTTTCCCTAGGTTACATGGAGAGAAAAGGTTTGCAAACAATTTATCCTTTGACTCCTAATCAGCCAAGACTAAGGAGCTTCTCATTTCATCTTGCTCTGCAGTTTGTTTCTCCATGCAACGCGATTTCAAGGTTGCTACTTATGTATTGCCACATTTAATGCATTCTTCAAGCTGATACAGCCAACTGCCTTTTTTTTTTTTTATGCCATATAACAGTATTCCTCATATAATGCAGATCAGCTTCACATTCCTCCTTGACGGCTAAACGTAAAGAACAAATACATCCTCGTTAGCTTGACCAGTTTGTGAAGGAAGGAAGTTTAAAAGGGAAGCCATAGTTGAAGTTGCTCTGAACCAAAGCACAACTCACAACCAGTTTAGATATAAAGCTGTTATTGGCAGAAGTTTTAACGCTCCTCAGTTGGGAAAGATTCAGCCTCTATTCAGACCCCATATTATTCTGTTGTGTATACAATATGGCTTATAAATTAGGTGCCATGGCCACTGCTGTACAGCAGCAGCAGTTATAAAATCATTGCAGTTTTGTTCACTGGTCACTGCTGCCGCCATGGAATTGCTGCAGTAGCTTTGATTACTTGGAATCATATTTGCGGACATTTTCATGGCATCACTTTGTTAACATAGAATCTCATTTGCAAAACAGCTGACCAAATTTTCATCTGGTATAAATCAGCACAGTTCTCAGTTAGTGAAACTAAGGCAATTTTTATCTGCAGAACACATGAAATATTATTATGGGCAAGGTCCTTTACCCTTCCCCTCTTTGAAAGTAGAAATGAAACAAGACTTGTAGGTCTTCTGCAGGTGCAGAATAAGTTGCAGAAGTTTATATAGGAAAACCTTAGCCTTGATAATCAGGAATTCAATTACAAGTCATCAAAATAATGGTATATGTGTTCAACTGGATAACATTTTCAATAGAGCTGCAGAATGGTGAAGTGACTTCATGCTTCATGCGATGATCTGGGGAGCAAAGTAGGTAGGGTTTGGAGAATCCTGAGGAGAGGATTCAGATATTTTATGAAAATGATGTCTGTTACATCCTTCCTTCTTTGTTTCCCTCTTCCTCATCCTATAAATTTTGATGTGTTTGGATTTTTATCCACCTATACATATTTGGTTTAGTCTGCTAATATTCATGTCTTCACCTACATGGTTAACCTGTCCTAACTTCAAGTAGGAGGTGCTTTTACACAGCATATGTGAAAGAATAAAACAAATACAACTCTGATCTATCACTTAACTATTCGATGCACACTCTGCTTTTGAAATTCTTCTCTGGGAAGGCTGAGACTAGGAGGCACTCCCCTTTGTGCTTGTGTTTCCATATTGCTGTCTTGTATCTGGATCTCAACATCTCCCTTCCATTGTTCCTTTAAAACTGCTTTGGAAACTGCTGCTTCTGCTTTCCAGAAGCACCCAGTTGGAGGCTGACAGAGTTATCCAAGGATTTGACAGTGGGAAGTCAGCTGATAGCCTGTAAGACATTCCAATCTGAGAAGATGACTTGAGAGATCAAATTAGAGAAGGCAAAAAAAAAAAATTGAGGAAGTTTATCAATATGTAGAGATCATCTGAATGCTAAGTGGGCAAACTGTAATGGTAGAGAAAGTCACACATTGAGAAAAGGCCTTTGGCAGCATTTTGTACAGCAGAGCACAGACACTACTAAAAAGAAGACAGTGGGTTTTGGTTCCCAGAGTGGCATGGAAAGCCTGCCTGGAACCTCCTCGTGGAAAGCACAGAGTTAAGATTGCTGTTGTGTGCAATATTTCAAATTATGAAGTTAATGTAACTCATCCCAAGTTCTGTATTGGTATCTTTAACAGATGCCTAGTTCTATTTAACATTTTCAGGAGAAAGGACAGGTATACTGAAGAAGGAAGTGTGTTGCCCGAGAACTCATTCATTCCCGTTGCAGAGAAAAGAAATTATTTCCTTTCAGAAGACTTGATCTATGCAGTAACATGGTCACACATTTATTTTGTCAGCTGGATTAAGTTCTATAACAGTGCTGTGCTCATAAGGATGTAGGTTCCTGGCATTTTTCCACTTATCAATATTGAAATATTAGTGATCAAGCATTTACTGAACACCATTCCTCAAATGCAGGGTCTCCACAGCATTTTGTTGCATTCATGGATTTCATTTGTTTGCATTATCTGGCTAACTGGTTCTTTTGTATTGCCAAGGTGATGAACAGATTTGACATTTAGCTGATTACTTCACCAAAATTAAACAGAAAACATGGCAGCCATCCAAAGTTCCTTTCAGTGTGAAAGCTAATTATAAAAATGCTTTGAGCAGCAATTTCTTTTTGGATGTTAAAGTGCTTTTATTAGATTGTTCCCCTGTCATTTTAAAATTTATTGCTAGGCACTTATAAATGGGGTTACCTGCTGAAGTAGAATTATTTTATTTTCTATATTTAAGATGGGAGAAAAAAAAGTGTATGGAGCAAATTTTAGGCTCAATTTGTTATTATTTTACATGATTCTGAATAGGAAGGAGAATAACTAGTGCTGGCTTTCATGGATCCAAAATATGTAATTTATCTTAGTGCTGAATAAAAACATGCCCACTTTTTCACAATTCAGCAACTCCCAATTTCCAAAAACAATTACTTAGCAAATAAAGAAATCAAGTGTGTGATCTAAAAGTCGAGTACAGCCCCTTATTGTTAGAAGCTTGTATTTTACAGTGTAGATTAAACAATCAACGGGGATGGAAAAAATCTAACCATGTGCTTGTACC
Source organism: Oxyruncus cristatus (assembly GCA_013399855.1). NCBI lineage: Eukaryota > Metazoa > Chordata > Aves > Passeriformes > Cotingidae > Oxyruncus > Oxyruncus cristatus. The sequence continues at coordinate 1,112,861 of VXAY01004603.1, forward strand.
TTTCTTTCATCAGCCATTACTTGTTCTCAAATAGCATAAAAGTACTCTAAAGTCATTTTGTTGGGGGTCACTGGATAAGAGTTAGCCAAGTGAATTTTAACCAATAAATTTAGAGCTGAAGAGTTGCTGACTAGATCTCAGAAGAAGTTTCTTGTGAAGTATTTTTTAAATGCCTTGGAATATGTTTAACTTTTTTTGTACTGACTGTTGCTATTAGTATCCTTTGAACCTCAGACAAGGTGTGATCTTGGGAGGTTTCAAGGTGACAAAAATTGGGGGGGGTTTGCATATGATATTGTCTAGCACACTTTGGGAACTAAATCATCCTGTGAGGACATATATTAGTTCTTGACACTGAGATCTATTAATATACCTTGGAGCCAAGTGAATTATGTGAATCTCCTGTTTCAAGCTGTAGAATTCTGCCATAACTAGGAGGAAATATTTTGCTGTAGGTAGATTAATGTTGAAAGCTTGTCAAGGAAAAGTTTAATGTTGAGAATTTATTCCTCTCTTTGCTAGTACTTGAGCTTCTACACTAAATCCCATTTGTGATCTGAGGAAAAATAGAGATACAATTTCTTTTGTATTTATCTGTGTTATTAGAATTTCAATGATACAGTCTATTGCCTATTAAAAAGTGCATCCCAGTGAATAATCTTCAAGAGGGTAATTTTTGCTCCTATCAATCTGAGAGCTTTTCTTGTAAAATACAGTAACTGTCAATGCTTATCAAATAATTTAATTCATGCCCATTGCAGGGTAAGTAATTAAGATAACTCAACATTCTGCATTAATAAATAACAAAAATGAGAATAAGATATTTACTAAATACCCTTTCTGAAGATAATGGATAGACTTATTATTGATGTTCAGAGGAAGGTTTGAATTGGCAGAGAATGCAGTCTGAACAACAGACCTAAGAAATAGTCCTAGTGAGCATACAATGTAAATGTGGGTTTGTTTTTGTTTGAAGCAGATTAAAGTACTAAACCTTCATAACTCCTCTTTGCATCTATAAAATGTCCAGAGCCTGGAGGAGGGGAGGCTCAGGGGAGACCTTGTCCCTCTCTACAACTACCTGAAAGGAGGCTGTAGCAAGGTGGGGTTGGCCTTTTCTCCCAGTCAGCTAGAACAAGAGGAAATGGCCTCAAGTTGTGCCAGGGAAGGTTCAGGTTGGACATCAGGAAGAAATTCTTCATGGAAAGGGTTGTCAAGCGTTGGAATGGACTGCCCAGGGAAGTGGTGTAGTTATCACACATGGAAGTGTTCAAGAGATGACTGAATGTAGCACTTAGTCCGTGGTCTAGTTGACAAGGTGTTATTCAGTTAGAGGTTGAACTTGATGATCTTGGAGGTATTTTCCAATCTTAATGATTCTATAACCTAACTACTTGCTGGTCAACATGATAATTTATTCAGGGGTATGTTAAAAAGGGAGAAACATAGTGCTGCTAATCTGAAAGTTGACAGATTATGCTCTTTGTAGTTGATATTTGAAACTTCTTATGTCATAAATGCCTCCAAGTTTAGGTTATTTTTGAAAATAAGTTGAGTAGTTTAGTCACAGCCAAGAAAAGAGAACTGGTAACCCATCTTTAATTGCGAAAGTATTTCTAACCTACACCGATTGTTTTTCTATAGGTTGATGGGATACTGTGCCTGGCTGATATTCTCACTGATAACAGCCATTCTGAAGCTACTCATGCTGAAGCAGCAGCAGTAATTGCACAGATCACATCTCCACATCTCACATTCACTCAGCATCTTAGCAGCTTTCTCGAAAATATGGAAGAAATCGTGACTGCACTTGTCAGTAAGTTCTCTGTGCGACTTCTGAGTCCAGTTAAAATAACAGGTTGGGGTAGGACTCTTTCAATAATGTTTACCATACTTCCCTTAACAGATAAAAGAACAATTTAAAATTCTGAATCTGAGCATTCTACAATAACATGATGTTTTTTACTCCACTGCACATTTGAATAGAATTTATGCATATTTGTAAAAATAATACCTGTATGAAAATCTACCATAACAGCCATAGGAAAGACTCAGCAAAGCATCCTCTTGTCCAGTGTTTGTCTGTAAAACAACAGTTTCTGAGAGCAGCTAACATTTATGCCTGTTGTATTTTCTAAACTTGCTAGAACTCAAACTCACCAATGCATCTACATTTGTATGATAATTCAGAGGAAAAGTAGATCATAGTATAATCTATGGGCATTGTTACAAGAAAGTAAAAGATCTGTCTTTCTTGTCTAGCCCTCTGATCCATGGTAAAATGAGACAAAGGTAACAGCAAGATTTTCTTTAAGCTGGGTCAGAAAAACAAGATGATACTTCTCATTATTTTCTAAAGAGAGGAATATCTTTTTTTTGGCACTCTGCTTCATCCCTCTCAAATACCAGAAGCTCTCATACAAGCATTCTCTTCTTCTCTCTGATCCGGAAATTCAGCTTCCCAGAGCTCCATGTCAGAATGTACAGTTTGGGTCGTCTAGTTTGATTTCTCATGTATAATAGATCAGTACATTTGGATATTTCTCCACTGAGCCCAGTGGTTACAGTAAAACTGCAGGACTTCGATTTTAATGAATGGTCTTGGGTTTGATTTTTAATAGAACTTAAAAAGAGTATAGTAGTACCAGTGCTTGAGGATTCTGCAGTGGCTGGGAATTATCTGAGATGTATTTAGGCATTCTTCAATAGGCCCAAACAGAACTAGTGCTGTAGAAATCAAGAAAACAATTTATTCCTGATGTTCAGCATCAAAATTATGCCCTAAACCCACTCTGAATCCAGTGGGTGGAATTAACCTGTGCTGAGATTGGTTCTGCTGTAGCTATACTGCTAGAGGGATCTGACCTGATTTATTTAAGATTATTTCCCAGGTTGTTATAGTGCACCACAAACAAGTGGCAATCTAAACATCTTATCTAGAAGCTATTAGCTGGTGGATCATTTCCTCGATTGCTGCCGTTTAAGTTCTACAGGAATTTTAGTAGTACATATTCTGCCCAAGAAATGTGAACATTAAAAATAAAACATGTGTAACTTTGCAAGAGCAGTTTCAGTAATCACACACCAGTTTCCTTGTAACATTTATAACTCAGTAATTGAATTACTGTAATATGTTTAATTTTTAAACGATGAAGAAATCCCATTACCAGGTGATTCACTTCTTAGTTAAAGTACATGTGTGCAAGGAATTAAAAGGTAGCTGTTTCTTCAGCACTTCTTATTGAAGCTGGAAAATATAATAAGATGATTTTTGATTATAGAGAAAGGTAACATGTAGATGTACCTTGTTCTAAAGCAGAGGATATGCAACAGAGTTATTCTCTTATGGATCATTTACTGTTAGGCTTTTGCCTCCTGTTATTAATTTTATTTAGTTATATCAAGGTTTATTTTGAACAACATCCAGTGAAATATTCCCTGTAGAATGCTATACTAGGTAGACCGTATCATTCATTAGAGGTTGTAGCAAGGTGGTTGTTAGTCTCTTCTTCCAAGTAGTAAGTGATAGACCAAAAGGAAGTGGCCTCAAGCTGTGCTAGGGGAGGTTTAGTTTGGATATTAGAAAAAATTACATAATGGAAAGGGTTGTTAAGTGTTGGAACAGTCTGCCCAGGGAAGTGGCTGAGTTGCCATCCCTGGAGGTATTTAAAAGATGTGTAGATGTGGTACCTGGGGGTGGTTTAGTGGTCAGCTTGGCAGTGCTGGGTTCATAGCGTTGGAGTTGATGCTCTTAGAGGTCTTTTCCACCCTAAACAATTCTATCATATTATCTAATTGAAAAAAACTATGTTTTTTTTTCTTGTGTGTTTGTTTGTTTTGTTTCCTTTTTTATCTTGATGTTTATGAACTTGATCTTGGCTACTGAGATTACTATTGCAAATTGCAGACGCTTAAATATTACTTTGAAACACTGCAGTGAAGGAATAACTTTTATTCAGCTAATTTTCTGCATCCCTAGAACTGTGCCAAGAAGCCTCGTCAGGCGAAGTTTTCTTGCTGGCTTCAGCAGCTCTTGCCAATATTACTTTCTTTGATACCATGGCTTGTGAAATATTGCTCCAGTTAAATGCAATGAAGATTCTTCTAGCAGCATGTTCAGACAAACGCATAGTGGATACTCCATATTCTCGAGACCAGGTGAGGACTTTCTCAGCAAGCTGCTGTCTGAGCACATTCATGTAAAAATCAACAGGTTTCAGCACTGTCTGTTTTGACACAGCCAAAGTGAACTTACTTTCATGTATTCCATTCTTGATTATTTTCAGTATATGACTCTGCTTCTGTTGCTTTTTTTTTTTTCTAATGAGCATTATGAAATATCACATAAGCTTTAATGTGATTCTACAAGAAAGAAAGAAAGAAAAAAAAAGAAGGCACAGTTCCATACACTTTTGATACTAGAATATTTTTTTTTCATCATGAAGATGGCCAAGCAGTGACACAGAGGCCCAGAGAGGCTGTGCAATATCTGCCTTCGGAGGTATTCAAAACTTGACTGGATGGAGCTTTGAGGCAGAGATATATATGAAGACTGCAGCCTAAATATAAAGTTGTCATTTTAAAGATGAATTAGCTCCAAAAGCTGAATAAGGATCTGATTCCCAGCCCATTGACGTCGGTGGGCTTTGGATCAAGTCCTAACTGCCTTGGTAGATGGTTTGCAAATTTTACTGGCAAATACTACTAATGCACTTTTGCCTTTCCCTTTCTTTCTCACTTTTTTTTTTTTTTTGTAAAGAGACACAGCAAATTAAAGGTTTATGTTAATGCGCAGATGAAGTCAGATGAATCCTTTTGCTCCTCTCAGGTACTGCCACGCAATGGGGTGCTGTAGAGGCACTGTTTATTTTGGCATCTCAGGGATTGATTTTGTCACAGCAGAGTAACATGTACGAGGCTTGAGGGTTCCAGGAGTTATTACTAAGGGGTGGAGGCTGCTGGTGAGCTTGCCTGAACTACTTCTGTTTATGAAACATTGTGAATATAACTAAAGGTCCATAATTCAGGCCTCACAAGCCCATCCCTGTCACACCTCTGAAGTAACCAAAAGATGACTTATGGTAGACTTGGGATCTGCACTGCCGCAGAAAACTGTTCACCCTTAAACAGGAGCCAGGCCATGGAAATTGAGGCACAGGGGACCTTAGAAACTGATTATTGGTGTTCTAGATGGGTTACTAGGGCTGCTTTGGCTTATATTATAGCCCTCAGTAGTTTTCCAGCTCAGGAATGTGTATAAAAAGATGGAATTAGGCCATAATTACCATATTGCTCTTTGGGCAAAGTCAAGTTGTGGTGTTGACACGGCTGTGTACTATTATTACCTACGTACAATTCTTCATGTTCTCTTTTTTTTTTTTTTATTCCTCCTGCGTGCTCCCATAGTTTTGATTTCCGTACTTATTTATGCCCTCATCTCAATTCTGCCGTCAGCTGTGAGTTTGCAGTTTGCTCTGTGGGCAGCATAGCAAGCCCCTTCTTTTTGTGACGAACGCAGACATTGAAAGAAATATGTATGACTTTTTCAGTAACTGGCTATTTCCAGGCCTTTTGCAGCTTGGAGGGCATCTCATTAGGTAGACGAACAGAGAGCTGAATGGCCTCCTTCCAAGAACTCAGGAGATTTCATTCCCCATAACCCCTTACCTTCCTTCTTGGAATGAAAAACTAGATCAGAAAGGGGGCTGTTCTCAGTGCTGTGCTGCAGTCTCTTTCTGAGTTGATTCCTTGGCTCCCACAGCAAGGGGGACTATAAAATCCCACCTTCTTTTAATGTGCACCTGATGTCCAGGTAGAATCTGAGTGCTGCTTATCTTGTCTTTAAGAGCTGCCAGAGTTGCTCATCAAGCAGTTTTGGTAATGCAACAGCCTTAAGAGAAGTTTCCCTTCAAATTCCTGATTAAGTGTGGGTTTGACTAAATTGCTTCCCTTGTTTCAGTGTTGTATTTTGGGGCATGGATGTGGTGTCTACCAATTATGACAGTCTTATGGAATATTTTACCTTTTAATTTGCTCTGTGTGTAGTTGCAACGAGAAAAACACACTCAGCTGGAGAGCAAAACAGCACTACAGTACCGGGTTTTAAAAGGGTATTATAAATTACCATTTTGCCTTTTGACTTTAATTCCTTTAAGGTACACAGTACAGTCAGTAATTTTTCCCAGGATATATATTATTAGGTCCTAGCCAGTAGACATTTTCCAAGGAAGAAGTGCTTTAAAGATGAGTAGGCTTGGAAATTTTTTGATTCGAGCTTTTATGCAACCAATGTCAAATATATTTTCATGGCCTAATGTCCATTCTGAATGAACAAGGCCAGTAAAAGAAATTATTTAGAATTAAGCTGCACTAAATGTTGAAACAATTAAATAAGTTCCATAACAAATACAACAAAATATTGTCCAATTAAAAGAGCCCCTCAAACTTAAATGCCCTGGTTTTCATACAGAACTTTAATTTAAGTAAAACATTTATCTTGTAAAAAGCTACCCAGTATTTCTTTGTACATTACTACTTTAACATTACTGATGATTTAAAAAAATTCCAATTTGCTGGAATAGACCGAAGCATGTTCACTGTAAGCCAAAAATGGGAGAAAGATGGCTGAAATGCAGGAAGGGAACAGTGTACTTTATTTTCCTTCATGCCTTTCTATCTCATTTAAAATTGAAATATGTCCTTCTGTACAGCCTTTCTAAGGGCAGCCAGAACTGACTAGTTTTAACCCTCGGTATGGTATAAATAAATAACATTCTGCTCAGGATTTGGATGTTGGATACATTGTGAGTTGCCCACAGAAATCATTTTCCTGCTCAAGCGCCTTTAGAAGTGTTCTGCCTTTTGGCTTCTGGAAAGCTTTTGTGTGCAAATGATAAACTTTTCCTGTCTTAACTGTTTGAAAATCAACCTCCTTCTTCTGACACTCAGGCAATGTCGTATTAAGAATGTCAGGTCAGAAATCTAGAACTGAGTGCTGGATTTACTTACAAACAAGATTATGATTATCCATTTTATAGAAGTATGTAACTGCTTCTGTAACCAGCAGTATTACTTTGAGATTGCTCAGTTTTGTGACTAAATACATTGTATAAATATCACCACATAGAGGTAATTTCCTGATCCCTTAGTCCCTAGTTTTGGGTCACAATAGAGATGAATCTGCCATGTTCTCTTTCTTTCTGCAGATCCTTATTTTCTGAATAGCAGGGGTCTTTTTTCTTCGAAGTAGCACCAAAATATCCTTTCAGAAGAGTTCATTCCTAAATTCAGCACTGTATTGTACACAGTCAGATGTCTTAATGGAGTTTAAGAACTGTCAGAAGAAGGGTTTAGCCAAAACAATCATTCAGAGTCTTTTTTACTTTATGGTCTTAGACTCTACATAGAAAAATATGAAATATTTATGTCTGTGCACAGGATGTTTTTGTATAATAATTTTTTTTTTCTCTGCATTACCACTTGTCTCTTCAGTGTTGCTAGTATTCTCACCTTACCTGTGAAGTTGTGGAGGTATAGCCTAACACCTTCTCATCTTCTGTTATTCAGGCAGACAAAGAATTAATGTGCAGTGAACACATCCATTTTCAAGTGGCTATTCCTAGGCCTAAAATCAGTAAATCGTGTTTCAAGAAAATTTGAGGTGGAGAAAGACTTTTAAGTTGGAAGGAGAAAACGGAAATGATTGCTGCCTTTTTTCTGCTAAATTCTTTCCTGTTTTCTTCATGTTTGGGAGATGCTGCAGGATCTGAAGCTGAGACCTTCTGACTCATTTAAGATTTAAAATCCTTGACACCATTCTTCCTCTGTGTTTCTCCTTCTTTTCTGTCTTCTTCCAGGTTTTTTTTTCAGGGAATTTCTGAGAGGTTTTACTGCCTTTCCCTCCTTTTTTCTCTTACATTGAGACTGTAGTATCAAAAGGAGTGCAGACACAGATGTTACTTTAACATAAAGGAGTTTTGATTTTCAAATACTGCCGAACCCCCGGTGAAAGACTTTGAGGGCAGTGTTTTAAACAAAAGGAATATTAACAGGGTTGTTTTTTTTTTTTTTTAAAATCCATGTCTGGATGAAAGAAACTTGCAGTACTACTTCTTAATTTGAGTTTCTTGAATACTGGGGAAATTATTACTGCTCACCAATTACTTTTTGTTTCTGCTTGTTGTCACGAAGACAACTAGCTATCTTTGTCTTTTCATAGTGAACAACGTAAAAATATAAGTAACAGCATTGACTGACATTGTCTGGTGAATGTTGTGGGTTGTTATTTTTCAGAGGTCCAGCACTGACTCTCTTAAACACTAAAATTTTTGAGACAAAATGCCTGTTTAGTTACAATCTGCCTTTCACGTTTAGATTCAGTTCAGGACAAGACAACGTGCTCCAACTTGCAAAGCAAGAGGTTCAGTTGGAAGAGTGAAATCTCAGCTCAGCTGAAGAACTCTGCTGTTCTTTGCTAGCTTAGTGTGGTGAGGTTTTCATTCTTTTGTCCTAGTATTGCTACTGCTCTGATTTTGAAAAAGCCATTTAACCTCTCTGCATTTTTGTTTAATCTTCTGTAAAGTTGGGCAGACACTGCGCTTACTGTGTCAAATCTCTCCAGAAGGAGAGGACACATGTTATGTCAGCACAGTTCGTTGCAGTTTCTGTTTTCTGCCCTTGCCTGCCAGGTTCACAGTACAGTCAGGGTGGTGCTGGGCTGTTTACTGCAGGAACTATAAATAAGAGACTTTGCTGCAGGCTATACCAGTCCTAGAGCCCTAAGTTAGAGGTGGCTTTGTGTGCATTTTGCTGCAGTTTTTGTCTTTTTGTCTTCAGTCCTTCAGGAATTGAGATAGCTGATTTTAAACAGCCTCTGAGTTTTGCCAGTGATCTCCCCCCACCCCAAAACAGAATCACTTGTTCAGGTGTAGGTTGTAATTTCAGTCTTGGTTCTGAGCAGGTGAACTAGTAAATGGTGTTTCTACAGATTGCAGTTTCTGGTTTCTTTTTCTTCCTCAACTAGAAAATTATTATCCTCTAGGAGGGTATCAGAAGTTACTTCCTCACCACTCTGCCTGAGTTAGTGGAGGTTGAACTGACTCCTCTGAAATGGGAGTAACTAAGTTTCTTCTCATACTCAAACCCTGAATCCAGGATGTGATTCCAGCTACACAAGCAAGGTTGTTTCCTACAAAGTTGCTTCTTCAGCTTTTCTGGGTATATTTAATTCCTAACCACAAAAATGGCTCTCAGAAGCAATGGGAATTGTTTTCTATTGTAAGCAATATAATGCCCCAGACAAAATTTCTAGAGATTTCTTAGTGAGGTTTTTTTGTCCCAATAGACAGTATCTTGAAAAGTTTTTCCTACCTTGACTTGATGCAATTCCTGTTCTTGACCCATGCTATATGTACTGTTTTGCTGGGACGAACTGTGATGTTTAGATGGTTTTAATTTACATTCAGAAATGAAGATTTTATCCTACTTCTGAGTAGTTGTCAGGTGCCTCTTTGTTTCTGAAGACGGGTATGGGAAGCTTTGCAGACACATTCTGATTTACCCTTATGTCATTTATTTGAATTACAAAATGCTCTTATAATATGTACAAAAATTAATATTACTTAGTGATGAATCAGCTTAAAGAAGTAATTAGCTAAGAGAATTAGCAATTCTATATTGATCTACTTTTCCACTCAATTACATTACTTGCTAATTCTTATTTTGAGTGTGTGTCTTTCTTTTTATGTCAGGACTGTTAATGAAAGCTGACTGAGCAGTGTGCCTTTATTATCAATAAAGGTATATTAGCATCACATCTTCTGCCTCTATAGACACCTCTCCCTCCCACAAATGAAGTAAGGGACCCTCACCTGTGGAAGATATTGGCCCTTTAAGAGGCTTAAATTTATGATTTAATCTTCCAAATCCTATTGCATCTTTCTTTCTGAGTAGTTGGTTTCACAACAATGGGAAACAATTTCACATCTTCTTAAATCTCCCATTAAAGGAAAGTTATCAAAGAAGCCTTTTGTTTCTTATATTTTCTTTAGGTTTAAATCTCTTTGTTAGGTTTAAATCTCTTGTTAACTTCAGCATTTGAGTTTTACACTGTCAGTGTATGTATCTTACTTTATATCAAAGCATTTTAATCTAGTTTTCACTTTTGCAACAAACATTCAGTACCTTTGTACACTGGTTAACAAACATTAGTCATCATTAGTGACTAACATTAGCCAGCATTAGTTACTAATATTAGTAATAATATATTTTAGCAAGAGAATTTCCGAGGTGACTGTAGTTTGAAGAAAACTATTTTCAAGTTCTTAATTAACCATGGTTTCTCAAATCTAAATCACTTTTTACAACTGAAATTTCTACAGCTCGGTGCAAAGCAGACTACAGAACTGTAAAGGAAGGTTCATCACCCATAAATTCAATATATTTGGAAAATGTAGAGAGTGGAAGGAAAGTATGTGGAAATAAAACAGATTTGCAAATTATGAAAAAAGATTTTGTTTACTAGAATAACTAACAAGATCAACACTGCCAATTTTATAATAGTGGATGATACTGTCACTAGAGAGAGGCATCTGTGTTTACTATCTGTTTATTTATTTTACCAGTAGAAATGGAGATTTTTTTGTTAGATTTCAGATTAATTTCCACAGCAACTGCAAGACTAACAAGATGATCTTGTACTGATATTTGAAAATCATGAAATAATTCTCTTATTTTTTAGGTTTATTTATTAAATAGGGAAATTTTCCACAGACCTAAAGGGGCCCTTCCCCCTCAAATATCTCTGCATACTTAGTTCACCAACAAACCATTTAAAGGTGAACTTTCAAAGCTTCTTGATTTTAGGTATGGGGGTTTTTTTTAAACTCTGAAAGTTAACTTCTTAGTGTCTTAACCTTGCAAAAAATCTTACAAGTCCCAGTGGGACTCTCTGCATGTTAATGTTTTGATAAGTTGTTGCCTTTTCAAAAAGTGCTAAAACATGTGCTGGTCTGAGAATTCTTTTCCTGGCGTTTTACGTTTTACCGTGTCTCACTACTACGTGGTTTAGGTGCGTGGTGCACAACACGTGGTGAAAGGTAGGTGTTGAGAGCAGGATAAACCCCAGAGGCCTGTTCCTTTCCTCTGGTTGTTTTTAGTGGTGTAACTCATGTGACACTGACCTGAATCCTTCAGCTTTCATCTGGTGGCAAACAAATGCACCTGAAGGGAACCAACAAGAATAATGGAGAGAGACTTTTTACAAGGTCATGTAGGGACAGGACAAGGGGAAAAGGTTTCAAACTGAAAGACAGTAGGTTTAGATTAGATATTGGGAAAAAATTCTTTACTGTGAGGGTGGTGAGACATTGGAACAGGTTGCCCAGAGAAGCTGTGGATGCCCCAACCCTGCAAGTGTTGAAGACCAGGTTGGATGGGGCTTTGAGCATTGTGGTCTAGTGGAAGGTATCCCTGACTATGGCAAGGAGTTGGAACTAGGTGATCTTTAAGGTCCCGTCCAACCCAGGCCGTTCCATGATTCTATGATGATTATTTGTTGAGCAAGTCTATTTTTGTGTGGTCTTCATTAGTTGCAGTGGTTTTAGGGCTACTGGTTCACAGAGAAAACTGGAGCCACCAGGTTTATCAGGCTCTTACTATAGAGAGGTACCTGCAATTTTTTGGAGAACAGGACAACAGAAAATGGAGTGTGGACCAGCCAGGATCAGACTATTGGAGAGCACTTCTAGAATACGGATATTGGAAATGCATGCATCAAGATCTAGCTCCAGAGCAGATCTGCCTAGCAAAGATATAGGTGCTGGGGCGGGCAGTTTTGCTGGGTGGGATCAGTTCTTGCAGCATATGGTTTCTGAGGCAGTCCACTATAATCCTGCGTTAGGTTTGGCAATAGAATCTGAGATCAGATGCTGCATTAAAAAATTCCATGTAGAATGAGGCAATTTCTTTTTTTTTTTTTTTTTCTTCCCATTTATGAAATCTCTGGCAGTATTTGCTTGATAGCACATCTGCAAATATCACAGATCAAGATATCACTAGGGTGCTGGAATTTGTGGGTGGCTTCAGCACATCCTTTCTCCATGATAGGATGGCTCTGGAAGATGATCAGGGCTCACTGTCTTGTCTTTGGGATATGTTCTTTTTTATACTTTGAGTTGACCAGAAGTTCATTGTATGGAATCAGAAAAAGTTGCAAGAAAAATTGTGCCAGTTCTTTGTAACCTTTTACAGGAACAATTATTTGAATTATTAATGAAATGGATATTAAATATTGCAACTGAATAGTAGAGATTCCATGTTAAATATTTTCAAGCCTTTCAATTATTTCAAAATTATTCAGTTCTGAGAGAGGTTTTGGTATTTTTTTTCCCCAGTAATTTTCAACTACAAAATGAGGATTGGGCAGTCACTTTTATCTGTATATGTTTATGTGCTCCATGTTTCACAATAACATCTGAACTGGTTTGCTGATTCAACAGGACTTTATAGTTATTTTTGAGAAACTGCCTAAGGCTTTATGAAATTTGGAGCCAGATGATGGGGAAAGAGCATAAGATAAAGACTTCAGTGTCAGCCTATGTAACACAAGACAAAAAAAAAAATACAGTGGAAGAAATGCTACTGAAAAAATTGTGTTTATAGTTTTTGATCAACTCTAAATCCAAAAGAGATGAGACTTTATTAATACCAGCGCTCACAGAAGTGTTACTTTTCAAAGCAAAGGAAGTCTACATTTAAGTTTTTGTTTTACTCTAGAGAGTTCATATTTAGTAGGAAACTTCCTTGAACTTTGGTCTGTACTACAGAGGAGATTTTCATACAAATTGCATGAATTTTAAAATCGGAAAGTATAGGGGAAATAGAGAATTTAAAGTCTACTCTTTATTCAGCCTGTTACATGTTGGCATTATGCTATTTCATATTACATTGTTTATTTCACAGGGATATGTGATTTTGGGGGGAAAAAGAAGAATCTATCTGTATGGAGTGAGCTAATCTATGGGTTAACTACTTTTTTGAGTCCTACAATGATTTTAAAAGACAATATAGGTAGAACTTGATGGTTATTGACCATAAGGGTCTTTTATACACCCCTCTGGAGAAGGTTACAGATAAACCCCCTAGGCTAGTTCAAAAACACTGCAAAATGTAGGGGCCACATAATCAACACAAAAGAAGCACAAATATAACCTCAAAAAATTTTTGGTGCCAGAAGTTGCACACAAAATATTTTTATGTATGAAAATACTTATTAGACAAAAAGAACTTGAAGCAGTAGAATAATTGGCATGTATTCAAATTGTGGTTAATTGAATTCTTCATCTGTGCCTTAGAGAGCCACATGGGGTACAGATTCTGCACAGAGGAAGCAATTTTCATTAACAGGATATAATTTAGAATGAGAAAACATATACACTCTGCCTGAAACACAGTTAATAATTAATATGGAATAAATACATAGACATATACTGTTACCATATTTCTACCTGTCACTGTAGTTTCAGCAACTCATTTGCATCCTAAGTAAGTATATTTATTCAGAGAGATGACACTGTAACACTGCCTTCAAAAGTGGAAGACCTTCATGTCACAGCGTTGGAAATGAGTCATCCTTGTTTTTTAAAATGGCAAAGTGAGATCAGAATGGTGATTTGATCTCATCCCTACTTACATCTAAGGAGTTTGCTTGTTTGTGAACTGACATTGTGTTGTTAAAAAGCTGATAACCATTTCCAAAATTGACTGGTATTTCTGAGGCTGATCAGTTTTTCTGGACTGGATTAGAGAAAATTAGAACTTCTTAAGAAAGAATATTATTTCTATTTTGTATTCTAGTGATCTATAGCATTTATTACTTGATGTCTCACATACACTGCTAACATAGAGATACTTGTATTGTTTTCATCTAAAAAGCAGGCTATTTGAAGGATAAAGAAAAAAGAACTATCAGGATACATGACAGAAAGTATGACTGAAAGCCAACAGCACCACATGGTCCAGTCTCTGTCAATGGCTTGCTGCATCACTTTAAGCAAGTTGAGTTACACCTAATCTTGAAAACAGTTAAAATGATTTTGGATAAGAAATCCTTTTAATGAAGATCTCAAAATGTGCTTCTGTTGGTACAAAGCCTAACTGTGGTCTTAGTTTCTTAGAGGAAAGGTGTAAACAGATTTTTAAATCCAGCTCTTTTTTGGGACAGTGCTTTAACATGCACACAACTCATGGCTTCAATGAAACTGAAAAGTATTCCTTAAATAGTCGTTTGACTCAAGACTCAAAACTCCAAATCTCTTGCAAAGATTTCTCAGAATTTCAGCTGAACCCTGAACCAGAAAAGTGGCAATAACAGCACTACAGAACATTTGCTGTGTGCTGGTTCTTTGCTTTCACTGTGAGCTCTGCCTGAGCTGAAATGGGACTACAGGACTTGTTCCTGAGGGTAGGCAGCTCCTGGGTGAACTAGGACTCCAGTTGTTGGGGTTTTTTTCAGTTAGTTGGGTTTTGTAAATTTTTATCCTCCTCTTTCTACCAATTTGACCACTGAACAAACCTGCTGCACAGATCTCTCTAAGACAGATTTTGTGCACAAGTATATAACTGTGATAAAAGGAGATGTCCCTTTTCTTGTTGTCTGGATTTCACTTAGCAGCCATATGTAGATAAAGACCCCTGAGAAATCACAGAGGTGGGAATAGGCTGTCCAACTGTAACAATGGTTTTTAGTTTTATTGGTTTTGACATATTTCTACCATACTAACTTTATAAACTACTGTGTTATTTAATATTAATATTATTCTCTTTTTAACAACAGGTGGTAACAATATTGGCAAACATGTCTGTGTTGGACCAGTGTGCTTCAGAAATCATTCAAGGAAATGGTATGTATTTGAGCTGAATTATACTTTTTATTTATTTCTGTAGAATGTGAGTAGATGTGAAAATAAAGGAGAAAGGCTTCATTAATAAAACTTCATTTTGCATCTTATCTCTTACATGTTGGTGCAGGGTATAAAATGAGTCCTGGCGATGGTTCTTTGTAAATTACATAAATAAAATAAAATATCACTGTTTCAGAAAACTTTGCATCTATGACCACATTGCTGTTGTTCTCGGTGTGTGGCTTACTCATGGATGCAAAGCAAAGCAGAAAAGAAATAGAAAAAAAGTGTTTCAACAGCCTTTATTCTGGTTATTACATGTTAAAAGACATCACCTGACACTGAGTCATGCATACCTGTATTTGTGTCACTTTTTTCACAGGTATTAAGAGGTATTATAAATTTTGAAGTATCATGGTTTTTTATTCCTATACAGCAGTTGCCAGGGTTTTTTTTCCCCTTATGTCTTTAAATATCATACTATGCAAAATTCATTACGTTGAAAAAACCCTGGGTGTTATAGGCCCACCTGAAGTCTTAGAAGTTACTAAATCTGTGAATAAGGACAAATACCTTATTAATACACCCACCAGCAAATTCAGGGCCAAGCAATGTAGTAAGACAGCTTTTTTTTTTCTTTTTTTTTTTTTTTGGAGGGGGGAGATATTAAATTACAGTGAAGCTTTTCATCTATTGTTTTTTCTGTCCTAGGAATATCTCCTCTATACTTTTAAAATTATCATTTATGTAGGAATGGTTTGAACTTGTATCCATTTGCATCTCAGACTTGGTTGATTGTAGGTGGGAGAAGGTATTTCAGAAAGTATATACATAGAAGCAGGTCCTCAAAGAGAACTGGCAAATTCCAATGTAATATCGGATTTAAATATTTCTTGCATTTTAATGGAAAATTTGGGCTCTGTGCATACAAATATGGCTGGCAAAGGTCAGGAACAGTGCAATCCATGTGTGCCCAGAGGTAAGTGTGCATTTGATGTCCTTGCAGAGATAGAGAGGTGTCACAGTTTCAGACCAAATGACAACGTGGAGGTTGAATGGAACTGGATACTGAAGCAATTTAATCACAGATACATGTAATTTCACAAATAACATGTAAAACTTCCACGTCCTATGCAGAAGATAATGCACTGAAGGGGAGGAGCACGGCAGGTTAGCGTGATTGTTTCTCATATGACCTCCTTGTTTCATGGGGAGAATGGGGCAATCCCAGAGAGAGGTTGGTCAGGTCCATTTGGTGGTCCCTGCCAGGCTCCTGGTCCAAGCTCGTTGTGTTCATGGAGCTTGGAGAGGTGTTCCTGGACTTCTTGGTGCAGACACACGGGGCTTCCCCTACCCAGAGTCTTTTCTAGAAACTCTTGGGAAGACCCTGACATTTCCCAGGACCTAGGTGTCTGCAATTATAGGTCTGGGTAGAGAATACCATTTTGGTGATTTGTTTGTTTGACTTTTCTTCTTTTGTCAACATTTACAATACAGATATGTCCTGGAAGCTTTTTGTACTCCTTTATGAGTAACATATTGGTTGTGTAGTAACAGATTGGTTATGTAGTTTGGCTATCTGTTTCCATAGCACATCAAAACCTCTTCTGTTATTTGGGACAGGTGTTTGATCATATTTCATCTGCTTCTACCTCAGCAGAAACTTGATTGAAGTTCATGAAATTATACAAAGAGCTATGCCAACTAAGCCTAACTCATGCCAGATACTGGAGTGGGTGGACATGTACATGTAGATTGTCAAAGACAATGTGACAAAGTTTGTGTATACATTCCATAATAGAAGTTCACAAGAAGCATTTTCCCACTGGCTTTTGAGAAGGGTTGATACTCAGCTTGTGTGTAAAGGCTTTTTGTGTCTTTCCAGTGTTGTAATACTCAGATGCTGGTCAGAGGCCAGATTCATAAACTGAGAAGGGTTTTTGAACGCTAGAGAATCCAGATACTTTCCTAAAGTATTCTTTGATTTTTTTTTTTTTTTTTTTGTACGTCAATTGATTATTATCTAGATGCAGGATTCTGACACTAATTCTCTGAATTATTTATGCAAATGTTATAACAGTTAAAATCCTCTGATGCTACCTGAAGTAATCTGAATACCTAATAGCATATGGAGTCTAATAGCACATAATTGTCTTTACACTTAAAATAATCTAGAAAATAGAAATCAGTACAGTCTCAAGTGGTTTTGTGGTGCTACAGTAAGAATATCAACTCCTACAGGCAATAATAGGTTAATGAAGTCATTTTGACATGGAAGACATTGTCTCTTCTGAAGTAAAGAGTCAGTCACACTGTAAGCTTCAAGAGACAGAATGTCATAGCTTCCTTCGCTAAAGGATTCCCCATTCTAAAGTACACTTAAACAGTCTGAGAAGGAAACTTTTAAAGGCTTATTTAAAAATACATGGCCTAAAAAAAAATATAATTCAGAGTGAAACTTCATGTAGAGACCTGAAATATGTCACTACAGGTGTTAGATAGTGATTACCTTCAGGTTAGTTTGGAAGCAAATAAAGAATTGCAATTAGTTTGACTGAAATAAATTAATGAAAACTTGTAGAGGAGTCAAAAGATTGGAGGAGAGAAGAGATAGTTCATTTTCTAGTTCCAGAAGTTCTGTAGCTTCCCAGTGAAGACAAACTTATACACAGATCATACGTGCCTGAATGCTGGTGTCCAAATTGCAGTCCACATTTATGCATTCTTCATGACTTATTTGGGCAAGTGATTGGTCTGCATTTACCTTGCTTGCTTTTTCCCTTTCCTTTTTTGCACCAAGTTTGTTTTTTTTTTTTTTTGGAGAATAACAATGGCTCTTTACATTTTTTTAGGTATTCAACTTTTAATGGAAATGCTCTTTGAAAAATCATCTTCAGGAAGTTCAGCAGAAGTTGCTGCTTGCGAGCGAGTCCAACAGAAATCTGCAGTTACACTGGCACGACTCAGCCGAGATCCTGAGGTGGCAGATGCAGCCGTAAAACTCAGCTGTAAGGATGTGTCTCTAACTTAATGTCAGACTGAAAAGGAGGGAGGAACTGCCAGTCACGGAGAAACTCTTTTAAATTTTTAGCCTCACTTGGTATACTTTATGGAATACATTCCCTATAGAGTCTGTCCAGAGAATGACTGAGGAGGTTGAACTAAATGAACCTTTGGCTCCTTTCCCAGAGGAACCTGAGGTGCAGTATCCACTCAACACAGAGCTGTGTCTTACTGTGCCAACTGGCACTGCTGTCTCCTCCGTTCCTTTACGTAAACCCTTATGCAGGATCTGTCAGTGGAATGAATCCAATGGGAGGGAGGATGTTCTCTGAGTTGGAGTTTTTCAAGGGTGTACGGGAGGACTGATAGGGAAGAAATGGAGGTCACAATTTCTGCTCTGAAAAAGCAATAGCAAGTAAACCCAATTTATTTGTTTATGCTTTACAACTATTAATTATAACTGCTCTGAACTGCACAGCTCCATGAAAAGTCCCTTAAGTATTTGCATATCATCTTTGCATTAGAGATCACATCTACTAAGAAAGATAAATATTACACATCTCAAAATAAGAAGTTCTTTTTCTAAATTATTTCTCCTGACACTCTTTTGTGCGCTCAGGTATTCCTCGCCTAATTAAACTTTGCAGATCACCAACTGAAAGAAATAACAGCGATTCTGTTCTAGTGGCATGTCTGGTATGTACATTTTAGTCTTTCAAACTTATAATGGAAAATTAAGAAAAAACCCATCCCTTTAGATTTCAAAATGCATAAGTATTGCAGGAATGTTTGAAATTCATGTCAGGGTCTCCTGCTTTACCCCTTAAGCATAATGTACGCTGTCAATTATCTATTCTCTGATTGAAGATTTAAGCACATAAGGAAAAATGGCTTCATCTTCATATTATTGAGCACCAAAAAATTTCACTGGAACACTTCAGAATTTAAAGATTTTTTAAATTTCTAAATTCCACTCCCTAATGATGCTGTTCGCTGAAATTAGCCTTGAGTCAAGGGGTAGCAGCTCTTTTTCTGCACACACACATATGAATAGAAATATTTATGTAAAGTGTCCAAAAAGAGGAAAAGATATTACTTGCTTCCACTACAGTCCATTTTTTTTTCTTTCTATTTTAGTCTCCAAGAAAACATAGTGCCCAGCCAAGGACAGGGCAACAAAAGGTTAACACTTTCTCTACTCAGGAGAAAGACCCCAGCTGCTGGCCCTGCACTGCACGGACTGTGAGCTCCCAACAACTGTTGGAGTTGAGTGATTTCACCGAGCATTCTGTGAAAGTGCTCTGGGCACACCAGTGATCTAGGGTTAGGACATAGGTTTTGATGAATGAAGACTGAAGAATATTGTTTGACAGTGCTTTACACTATTAATGTTATTTTAAATGTGAAACTTGGTTACTGCAGCTTGTTTGTTTAAGCTGGACTCATTCAGGATGAAGAAAGTATGAATGTGAGCACAAGAAATGCAGAGGTTATTCTTCATACACGCTGAGAAGGCTTATTAGTCTTGTATGGCTAAAGCAGAGACCACAGAGCGATGGCAGCAAACCAGACTATGATTTTTTTTTCTGTCTCTTGGAAGTTGTTGTTGCACATTCCTTGAATTCATGCCTATTGTTTGAGATGTTACCGGTCTGTCTCAGCAACTCTGCTTCTCCTAATAGTTTAGTAACTACCTGAAGACATTTTCTAGTAAACGTGGCAAAAAATATTGACCTGGAGACATAAGCTGCCTCAAGCTCTGATAGGTATTGTCCCTGAAGTGTGAGGGCTTGTACTGTTTGATATTTTTAGCGTGGTTGTTTATTTTTTATACATCTTGAAGCCAGCGATTAACTCTTGTGTTAGTGCTCCACTGACAAAAAGCACAGAGAGGGTAAGCTGATCCCGGCTATCAGACTTTACCAATAGAAGACAATTTTTGTTCTTGAGGAAAGCCAGCCTGCTTTCCCATTGCACCTGTCACGTCAGCTTGCTAGAAGGTACATAATTGTTGTGTATTTTTCTCCAGTGAGAAAACCAAACAACTCCTTAGAAGGGAAGAGTTTATGAAAACAATAGTAGCACCAATGAGATTTTTATTGTATGGCCTCATAATCAGAACAAATGCAGGTTTTAATTGTTCCTAAATGGTTTGAAATGTACTGCTTCTTTCTACACTAGTACCTAGAAGACTTCTGTGAAAGGCATTGCATAAAACTTTGGTATCAGATATTTTCTGAATCGGATGACTTATAGTTCTCATAAATAAGACAAAAGGTGAGAGGAGAGTTGAGATACAAAGAGGCAGCGTGAGATGTGCTGCAGATCAGAGGTAGATTTACAGTCAAAATCCTCGGATTCTCACCTCTGTGTTCTTTAACACCACACTGTCCCTGCTACTCAGGTCTAAATGTAATGTGCCCTAAAAGAATTGTCATTTATCAGCTGCATTTGAGGGGAGATTCATCTGACAGGTGAAGACAGCAACAAGAGATGAGCGAGGTAGGAGAATTCAACCTGCACAGTTCAGTTCTGACTCTTGGCTATTATTTTGAGATAGTTGCAATGGATTCCTGAAGTGAAGACTTTGTCAAACCTAACTGCACTACAATTGTGCTGTTTTGTTTTTCCAGGCAGCCTTACGAAGACTAGCAGTTATGAGTCCTGAGGGACTTGAAGATTCAGATTTTCAGCAGCTAGTAAAGCCCAGACTTGTGGATTCTTTTCTGTTATGCACTAATATGGAAGAGAGCTTTGTGTAAATGTGAGCCAAAACCAACAATCAAGATGATAAGTATACAGTAAGGTTATACATATACAATTTTATTTTGTTTTAGTCCTATTGTTATTTATGTCTTATTTATTCTGAACCCATGAACAGGCATTTTTTTGGAGAAAAGGAACAGAATGAGCAAACTTGTTTCAGTTGTTTGCAAAGACAATTTTTTATTTTATTTTCCTGCCAAGACACGTCAACAGACCTCATCATTGCCATCTAACAAAATGTTGTTTTGTTTAATATAGTTAAATCAAGATAATGAAGCCAAGAACTTGTTGCTCTGATATTAAATGCTTCTAATAATGCTTTATCTCTGATATTTTTCTATAGTTAGGACATTTTGCAGATTTTTTTAAATAAATGCTTCATGCATTTCCTGTTTTAGAGGAAAATTAATCCTAAAAACTGCAAGTATATACTTTGAAATGAAAGGGATGTTACAGTCTGAGTCCAGTTCTTAACTGTTGTAATTTTTTTAATAGAGTTATGAACTATGTAACTGAGGGAAAAACTTCCAGGAAATTTTCAAATACTGGCTTTGAATGATGTTAGAGGACATTCTTACATTTTATAAAGATATGCTCCTCTAGAGGATATACACTTGCAGAAAACTATTTCCATTTATTGAAATTTCTGAAAGAAACAGATAAAATTCTATAAAAATCTTTGATGTATGTTTTATTTCATAATGTGAGATTATCCACCTAAGATTTAAAATCATTACACACTGATAATTTTCTCTTTTCCAAGCCTTAAAGGAACTGGAGGTACTTATGTCTAGACATGTTTTTAATATTCATGCTGCTACTACTTTTGTGAAAAGTGGTGCATGCATATGTTAAATAATGAGAACAGATAACTTAATTGTAACTTGAATTTCCATTTTTCTGTTTTTCTACATAGTTATCTATTTCTAATACTGAAATGGGACTTTTAGGATATTTTGGAATTGAGGAGATTTTACCAATGGATGACAACTTAAAGAATAGACTTGATTTTAAAATAGATTTTTTTCATGAATATTGTTCTGAATTCTTCCTTTTTTTTTTCATTGAGAAACCATATATATTTAAAATTACTCAAAGAGCAAGATCTTCAAAGTGTTATAAAAGTATATGTAATTTTTTCTTGATGGTTTGCAACTATTGCTTTGGATCATTTTATGATCAGCAACTTTAGGGTAGTAGGACATCTGTCAAAAAAGGAAGAACATTTCTTCCTTGCTGTACTTAGTAGATATGTTAAGCAGCTTAATTAATTCATGTTTATTTGGTATTATGTGGCATTTAGATGAAAGGCACCCGGAAACTGTGAAGTTGTGACTACCTTCCACATTTTCTGTGTCTGAAAAATCTGTCCTGGTTCAAGCAGTGATACATGGTGGCTACTTTTTTCTCCCCTTGAGTACATGGGTTAAGAAGTCTCTGCCTTAACATTTCTTCCTTGTGAGCTCTTCATTTAATAAGCTGTATCTTGACTGAATTTTAAAACATTAGAAAACCTACAGTGACCTCTGTCAAAAGCAACTGCTCAAAGAGAAGTGTTGAATAAGATGTTTCACAGGTGTAATCTTCTAGTAAGCGCAGAGATGCATTCTGCTTTGTTTGCTTACTTTGAGACAGCTCCTTAAATTTCCAAAGTTGTTAAAACGTATAGTACTGTACGGCTTTAAAAAAAATTATATTACCAATGGACTTTAACACTTTCCTCACTAAGCAGAAATAAACCATGGATGCTTTAAATGGTAAAATCAACATTCTTATTATAAAAAGTGAACTCCTAAATCACACTAAAAAACCACTTAAAATAAGGTCCTGTTGCACTGTTCTGATAGTATGGGAATCCCTGACAGAATACAACTCATCAAATTCTGTTGTGAATGAACCTCATTCTGTCAGCTGCAACCAACACCAGAGATATGAGCTTGCAGATGGAGTAGGGTTTATCCTGTAGCAGGTGAAGTTGAAATCTCATTTAAAAAATTTTCCACAAATGCAAAGTGAACTGAAGGAGCTATTAAGAAAATGCCACTGTGACTCGTAATGTTTTAATGCCATTCCTAACGGGTCAATCAAATATTCAGTAAGCAGGTCAGTAGCAATTATTTTGCTCTCAAATACAGTAATGTGGATCCGCATCAATTGAATTTATTACAGATACTCTCAATCTGTAAATATGTAGCCAGAATTTTAGGCCCATACTGTCCTTTTATATGTGTTTATGTTATAAATGTGGCTGTTTATATTATAAAACCAAAATACATTTTGGTGGATCTCTCAGTTGTAGTAGAAAATATATCTTGAAAGAGCCATTTTGAACCTTTTAATCACCTAAGTGTCCTCAAAACCATTTTAGCTAAGTCTGATTTTTTCATCCAGAGTTGTGCACTCTACTTTTGCATACGGTACAGTTTAGGAGAAAATAGACATACCTCCACCTTACCTCTTAAATAACTTGGAAGTAATAAGTAATTGAAAATATTGAATTATTTTCTCATTGCTTCTGAATGAATACTGGATTAAAAATCTTTGCTTAGAAAGTGACTCTTCAGTTTTTAAACAAAAAAACCCCAACCAATCAACCGTTTAAGCCAGAATAAACATTTTTTATTTCAATGTAGTATGAAACAAAATATTTCACATAAAAAAAATTTACCCTAAAGTAAGTATTTTAGTGGCACCATCTTTAGACTCCCTGTGTATATACATACAGAGTTAGGAAAGAGAGAGTATGTGTAATACATTCACGAATCAATTAATATATGTAGACTGACTGACCTACAGAGACTGCATATAGGTTAGATATTAGCTTAATCATTCCAGCAACTGCCTATTACACTTGTTAAAAATGTTGTAGTTTCATTTAAATTCTTCTGAACACTTTTGATTTGGTATGAGACTAGAAATGCTTCACAAATGCGCAGTGAATTGCTGGATTCTTTGTAATTTTTATTTACATTCCAGTGATTTTGGATAACATCTTCAAATTTCAGCTTTTGTTGGAACTGTTTACAGATATTCAGGGCCCAGATGTTTCATTCATAGAATAAATTTTGGTTTTTTCTCGGCTTATTGTGTGTTTGGTACCTGAATCAGTTGTGTGAAATGTTCCTCGTCTGACCTGTTCTGCTTAAAATAGTATATGTATCTACAAGGGGTAAGATAATGCCTTCATAAATTGGATATCTTATCTATTTTGGGGGTGTCCTGTTAGTATCCAAAAGACAGGACTTCTTCTGTAGGATTTTAATGTGGTACAAAACTGATTCTGGTATCTCGTATGGCTTGTTCCAAATTTGTATGTCAACCATTTCCTTTTAAATAACAGCAATGAACAGTCAAAATAACATTGTTTTTTGTATTTTGAGGAATCTGCTTTGATTTTCAGTTTAAATTTATATTAAATTTAATGTATTTAAAAAATCACTCAAGACAGTGTAAATTATTCACTAGTGTTCTCATTTTTAAAGGGAGGGAGGGAACATAGCATTGAAAGAAAGGTCTAGAGTGAATTTGTTACTTGGAAGTGCATAGTTGGTGGGAGGGTGGGTGAACAGTTTCAGTCTTTCACAGGCTAAAGAACCAGGAACAAGGAAAACAGAAGGTCCTCTATCCTAGATACTTATATGCCTTGCAAAGATCCTTATCTCTATTTTCTAGTCTGCTCTTGGGTCTTAGTTTCTCGTTTTCTATCTGTGACACATTTTTTCCTCTTGAGAGTTCTATTTCTGTAATTGATAGTTTTCTAAATAGAAGAGAGTTACAGTCCAAGGTTTGGTCCTGCTAATTATTAAATTGATAAGGTTTTTGCTGAGAAACTAAGTAACAAAAACACCTTGTTAAATAAATTTGTTTAAGATTACCTACAATAAGAAGAACTGCTTGTTGTTCCTACAACAGGGGAAAGAACTAACATATTCTTCAGAAAATCTGAGAGAAAATGTGTATAATAGCCTACTTCCATGTTTTGGTATTTTTACAAGCAGACCTGCTAATTATGAGTGTATGAATTGATCAGTTCCCTGTCAGATAACCATTGAATGAAAGTAACAAAAGGAAAACCACGAGACCTACAGACAAAACACTGGAAAATCAGAGATTTTTCTCTTTAATTTTCAACAACCGGTCAGTGACTTTTTGTTGTAATAACTGAAGTGTGTCTAGAACAGAGTGGAACCCATGGGAAACCAGCGGGGGAAAAAAAATGTAGCAGGTAATACTGCTAATTTGCTTTGAAGGCTTAAATGATGTGAAGAGGGAGGTGTGTCTGATGTTGTACCTGTCCTATCACTGTTGTGATCACCTATGTTACCAATGCCTAATTGAAACCTGCACTGCTTATACCTTTGCTTTCTGGATTACCAGTCTCTTAACTAGCTTTTGTTTATGGTTTTCTTTTTTGATGTTGCTTTTCCTAACTACTCTAAGTCACTTTGTCAGCACTGAGGTAAAGAAGACCCAGAGCTACCTCCAAGGTTTCAAAGATCTTGCTAGAATTAGAACTGGAGAGTTTTAACAAATAAAATAAAATAAAGATAAATAAAATCTCACAGTATGAAACTAAGGATAAACATCTTGTAAAATTTTGTGATCAACATGAATGTTTAAGGACTACACTTTGTATGTCAATTAATATTCTTTTCCACTGATTCTTGCTTCCACTTCCAAAGCAAGATACACTGCCCTATGTCACAGCTCTTTCATTTTGAACTGCTTACTCATTAAAAAGGCCATATTTTCTTCAGAGCAACGATTATTACAAATTAGTGATTTAAAGTTTAGTCCACCAGTAGAAGAATGGTGCTTCATCTAGGGGGCAATTCTCAACTGTTTTGAAGTTCAATTACATAAGAATAGTCCAGGTGGTTTCTGCAGACCACAGAAAGAAGTGGGCAACACTTTCTCTTAGAGAATGACTGCCATAGACAGGCAATATAAATAATATCATATAGCTTCCTTCTTTTCTTCGATGGCTATGGAAAAAAGTGCTGATGACTTGTTTGGAGGAGATGTCTAAACACCTCAACATCCGACTATTAATTCAGATCACATGAGATGAATTCCAGGCTCAGTCTGGAGAAAAAAGGAAGACACGCTGGGGGTTCACATGCTGTTTACCTGTCAAGTACAATTTTCATCAAACCAGAAATTTTTGCAAGATTGGACTATCCGTTTGAAATGACAAAGACACTATTTACTTATTTGGTGTGTAGTAGATGATGACTCGTGTTTGCCAGTGTTTTAAAGCAAGAAATAGCTGGACTGGCTCATCGATCTCAGAATATTATACCAGACTATAGATTTATTATTAGAGAAAAAACTCTTGCATTTGAAGAAAGGGAGAAAGAAAACAGATCACAGGACACTAACTTGGAACTCCAAAGTGAGCTAACCTGGACAAAATGTGAAATACCATTGAGCTAATCAATAACATTGCATGTGCCAGGAAAGCTACTGCTCACCAGGAAACCAAAAAAAATCCCCTTGAACTCAGCATGACTTGTTTTCCAAAAAGTAATAAACTGAGCTCTAAGAAGAAGAAAGGACCTGCCATTACAAGACATAGCCTGGGACTTAGAATCATCACAGGTAACACAGTGATAAATGAGGAGTATTTCCAGGTGGTTCAGGCCATCCTATCAAACCCATGATGGCATGTTATAAATATAAATGGAAGTTGCTTACTATCAAGACCATTGCTAAATCCTTGCATGGAAGTCTCTGCTGCTGTGCTTACTGTGGCTTAAGCATTGAGGTAGCAAACCTTAGCAATCCTTTCTTGAATCAAGGATATGCTTTCCATCAAGGTTGCAGATGATGGTGTATGTGTGGTTGTTCACAACTGTGTTCCTTCCTAACTTTCTCTCTGCTTTTCTTCCTGATGTCGAGTGATTAATGCTTCCCATTAGAGTGAAAGACAGCTGAAGGATTTGCATGACCCGATATGGTAACTGAAAATTCAAACCCAACATCTGTGAAACCCAAGACAGTGACATGTTTTGTTTGCAGGTGCTGTCTCATTGCTCTGTTACATTTGCACCGAGGCAATCTGTTGGCTAATAGGTTGTCTGTTTTCTTACTTGCACAGTTATCACCATCTGAGAAATATTTCTCCTCAAATACTTAGATCTTGTTTATTTTTCCCTTTTGAAAGCATTTTACTTGTAGTTACCAAAATACTGGGTAGAGCCCACTCAAAAGGAGTTTCTGCATTCTACTGCAAAGACTGGATGAATGTGCAGGGATTGTTTTTACTCTCATTTTTCATTCCTTTCCTATGTAGGAAAAAACTGCAAAAGTGAAATGTTCCTTTCAATCTTTTTGTATGATACTTAGTTCTCTAAGATTGCTCCTTCCATTTGAGACCACTTAAGAGATAATATATATTTAAAAAATATTAATAAGAAGACCAACTCCTTTGACAGTACCAATATGTTCTTTGTGTTTGTGATCCTAAAATATTCCTTGTGTGGAAATATCTTTGCAGCTTGTTTTGCAGTTAATAATCTGACATGGCTGTAATGGAGATGGTTGCCCTTTGTGTCCAAGTACATGTTCAGCTGCATCTTTCATTCAATAAGAACAGCTGATTTCAAACATTTTTTCCTATTGATACTTCCATTCTTTGCAAGCTCATCTGAGTGCCTCTTTCATGTGGTAATACTTTTGTTGCTTCTCAAAATCAATTGAAGTTCTGTCTTCTTCATTTGTGGCTGATCACCTTTACAATTTGTTTACTTTTCTCATTATGTATATCAATAAGATATTGTGCCTGTTTTACTTCTGATTTAAATGTTATAATTTGGCATGGGAAATAATTGAAAAGGCTGCTGAAAATTAGATCATTAAAATGTGGTTTTGCTACAGAAGTGTTATTGACAGAAGTATTTTGAAATAGTTGTCAGATACTTTTGAGGTAGTTCATCTTTCATTAAAGAAGTAGGAATATATTTTTCTTAAAAAAATTCATCTTAAATAGGTTTTTTTATTTGAAATGTTTCTATTAAAATAAACAGAAATGGACCCTCACTGCTATTTTAATAAGCTAACTAGAAAAGAAAAACTATTTAGTTGAAAGAAAAGTCACTATAAAAATCAGTTAAAAATTCTTCAAGCATTACTTTGCTTTCTACAGTCTTGTTGCATATGCATAAATACACCAGGTCCCTGGGGACTTTCAATAGACAAACTATATATCTTATTAATATTCTGGGGCTACTTTTTCTAATCTAGAACTATTTCCAGGTCTTAGGTGTAATCAGTAGAATAAAACATGGCTGCTGTTAAGTAAAAAATTTAGGGTTATGAAGCATTTCTTTTAGTAAAGTTCAGTTTGGCACTTCTGCTAAGACTCAGCAACTGCACTAGTGGAAAAAAGCTCTCAGCTGCAAGCTGTTCCAAAACAACTATTCAGTGTCCAGTGATTCTCAGCAGTTCTAGGTACTCTGCCTTAGCATCAGATTGTACCAAACAGGCTCTCTTGTTTTCTTTCAGAACATTTCACAGAGGTTTTGTGTCCCTTTTTACCTTGAGTTCCAAACATTACAGTGTCAGCAGACAGAAAAACAGAAATCATTTTTCACCCAGTCACGGGGAAGTCACTTTTTCAGTCACGGGGAGGTGACCAAACATCATATGGTTTTACTTGCAGCACTCTGGTAGTCCTGCCCTGCAAACTGAAGGTCTGTCTCCTGTGGGGCAGGAAATGTATGAAGTGCAAGCAAAAGTTTAGGTCTTGCTGAAAGTGCTTCCTTCTGTTGGAGATTCAACAGAGTCTTCACCATTTGGAAAATGCAGCATGGCCCCTTATGAGTTCAGGTGTCTACTGCCTTCATTCATTATCCTTTGGACTTGTTTATTTTTAAAAAAAACTTGGAGTGTTAACTTCTATCTTTTCACATCAGGACAGCTGAGAGCTTCAGCCCTGTGGATAATTCTGATTTTGTCTGCATACCTCTTTTTTTCTGCTTTATTTGTAACACTTGCCTGCTGAAAAATCATCTTCCTTACTATTTACTTGTCACAGGCTTTTCTAAAATCTAAAAAACTGCAATCAAACTTACCGCATAACTAAGATGTGGTAAAGACAGCACTATTTTTGTAATGCTAAAGCATTTTCTGGAATACTTAATATTAATAACCAGTTTTTTCAGGGACAGCTACATACTGTCTCCTCCAGTACATACATTTTGGTCAATAGACTGCTTTTAAGAGTTCAATCAGAAAATCTCTTTTCAGTTTTAAGTTATTTCAAAGAAGTAAACAATTTTAAATGTTTAACATGAAGGTTTATAAAAAAAAAAAAAAGCCAGAAAATCTTCTAAATCCTCATGTAGCAGCCCAAGGTTCTACCATAGGCTGCATTTTTCCTT
>VXAY01004615.1:0-48895 GCA_013399855.1 Oxyruncus cristatus
GTTTGTTCTCACTGTCTCTGACATACGATGTTGTGGACTGGGGAGGTGTTGTTTGGGGACGAATCCTATGGGAGGATTTTGGGATCATGCCTTGCCCCAGAAGCCTTGCTTGCAGGCATCAGGGCTGAGCTCAGGTGCTTCAGAAATCAGCAAAGCACCAAATCCCCCAAAAGGCTGAGGTTGTGAAGGATCTGGGGAGGTGCTGTGCTCCAACTGCCCTGCTTAAGCAGGCTTGTCTAGAACAAGTTGCTCAGGACAGTTCATGCCCTGGTAGCTCTAGGAATTCAAAAAGATATTTCTTTCCAAATAAGATCTTTCTTTTCCTCCATCCTTTCTCTTTAGCAGGGATCTGAATTTGGGTGGTTTCTTTAGTGCCACGTCACTGTACCAAGAGCCGTGAGAGAGGCACTGGAGACCACAGGACAGGTGGAATTTGATGGTGGAGATCATCAGGCTGGAGAAGGCCAAGGAAGAAGCAGGGCCTTTGATTGAAGTTCAGCCCTGGCCAGTGGGAAAGAAACATTCCCTGCAAGCACACACTGAGGCACAAGACCTTGCCTGGGCCTGAGAGCCATGCCGGGGGACTGACAGGAGACCCCCAGCCCCTGGAGTGGCGGCTGGAGGATGGGCAGGTGAAAGGAGACTGGTGGGACCCCTTGCAGAGCCTTATCCATTGGACCAACAGGCACCTTCCCTTGTCAGGGTTGGGAAAGATGCTGTGGAGAGCTCCTGGTCCATAGCTGGAGAAGAAGTTCTCCCCTCCTCTCTGCCAGGACCTTGCTCAGCTCTGGAGCCCTTGCCAAGGACAGCCCCAGCAGGTGGGTGCTGTCAGCACGGCAGGACACTCCAGGGCGCAGCCACAACAGTTGGCACTGGGGGAAAATTGGCACCCCAGAGAGCCTCCCAGGCTCTCTAATCCCAGCCTGGCCCAGTGGGTGAGACAGTGCCCACAAGATGGGCTTCACAGCCCATTTCCCAAGGTGCTGAATTTCCTTGGGAGCATCAGCCACCAGACCCATCCTTTTTCTTGCTGGAGTGTAAAAGAGCCAAAGGAGACTTTNTCTTCGTCCTCTTGGACCTGCCTTAATTCCAGCATCTTGGGGATTGAAAGCTGGCACAGCGGGTGTGCCAGAGACATTCCCACCCCTTGGCTGCTGTGCACCAAAAGGACTCTGTTTGCAGTCCCCATGGACACATCCAGGGCAAACAGCTTGTGATCCTGAGCAGGCCCCTAAGGTGAGAAGAGAAGGGCAGGGGTGCAGGCACAGCCTTTGCCCCCAGCCCAGGGAGCAGCTGCTCAAATGCAGCCCAGCGGGACTGTCTGTGCTGCCGGGCCTGTGGGGAGTGGTCGGGGATCACCTCCCAGAAATACAGCTGTCAGGAACCTCAGTGCCAGTGGGCCTGGGAGATGGTCCTGGAAATCACCCATCCAGGACACGGAAAGCTTTGAACAGCTGTGGCTATCCTGGAATAGACTGTGCCATGTGCATCCGTTTCTCCTAACAACGCTTGTCCTAGAAAAGGACGGTTTCTCCTAGGAAAGACCTTTCCTACAGAGGAGGTACCAATGAGTGTTTGAGAGGGAGGAAAACTTGTCACAGCACAGGGAACCACCTGCAAAACAAATAGTTTCTTGTTTAATTTTTCTGTGTTTAATTTGTTTAATTAAGGAAGGGGGTGGAGGAAGGGGCATGGATGATTTATCTTCATAACTCCTAAAACATGCATTGTAGCAGTCAAGTTAGAATATGCCACCTGAGGAACATGAGCATACCTAGGCCTATGGAACCTGACAAGGTGCATCCCAGAGTCCTGAGGGAGTTGGCTGATGGAGTTGCCAAGACACTCTCCATGATATTTGAAAAGTCATGGCAGTCAGATGAAGTTCCTGGTGACTGGAAAAATGGAAACCTTGTACCCATTTTTAATAAAGGGCAGAAAGGACGACCCTGGGAACTCCCACCTGTCAGCTTCACTTCTGTGTTTGGGAACAGATCCTCCCAGAAACTTTGCTAAGGCTCCTGGAGGATAGGGAGGTGATTTTAGACAGCCAGCAAGGCAAGACCTGCCTGACCAACCCAGTGGCCTTCTATGATAGAGCAACTACATCAGTGAAGAAAGGAAGGGCTACGGATGTCACCTCTGGACTTTCCTGAAGCCTTTGACAAAGTCCTCTAAAGCATCCTCCTCTCTAAACTGGGGAGTTGTGGCTTTATGCGTGGACTCCTTGGTGGATGAGTAATTGATTGGATAGTTATATCCAGAGGACTGCAGTCAATCATCCAGTTGAGGATCAGTGAAAAGTGGTGTTTCTCAGGGCTCCATGCTGGGACCAGTGCTGTTCAGTGTCTTCATCAATGACATAGCGCATTCCAGTGCACTAGATGGCTCTTAAAAGATCCAAATTCAAACTATTCTGTGATTCTATGGCTGGTAGTGGCTGCTTTACACACCATTGGACAACATACACGAGTCAGAGGAGCATGCCATATACCCTGTAAACCATTGTACAAAAATTCAGAGTTTACCATTTCCTTCACCAAGAAGAGACAGATTACCAGCTAAAGCAGTGCTAAATTATGGAAGAGAAAATCAAGTGCTATAATTGTGGGTGTTTATCACAGTTACAGTTTTTTTCTATTCATAGACATTTGACTTCAACAGGGTAAATCTGTGCCCACAATACAAATGAGATCATCTGCAAACAAAGTAAATGGAAGAGGCACTTTCTATGGCTTTGTT
Source organism: Oxyruncus cristatus (assembly GCA_013399855.1). NCBI lineage: Eukaryota > Metazoa > Chordata > Aves > Passeriformes > Cotingidae > Oxyruncus > Oxyruncus cristatus. Next base: position 2,743 of record VXAY01004615.1, read on the forward strand.
TTATAACTGTTCTGTTGGAAGAGTTATTCTTCAGTTTCATTTTTTCTCATAGACCTTCATGTTAAATCAAACAGTATATTATAACTCTTCAATTTAAACAGGGGTTTTTTTTTCAGTAGGAAAAACACTAAAGGATAGTATAAGTCTAGTTAATGTCTGTGAAGGAATTCTGTCATTGATAGAATGAGAAGTCCCTGCAGTTTGTTTAATTTTTTGTTGTAGTAGTACAACAAAAGTTCTTCCCAGGAAGTCTGAACACCTTTATACCACTAGAATAACAACGCTTGTAAAGAGCTGGACCTTATCATCAGTATGTTCCCCAGTGAGGGAAGCTTTTAAGTGGGAGAGAGCTGATGTATTAACCCATGCTTAGCCTACTGTATATTGATTGGTGGACAGAGAAGCAATTTGTCAAAGCCATGCATACCCAGAAAAGAACTATGCCAGAATGTGATGTACATAAGCTATATTCCACTGAAAGATGGGACAAGGATCGGGGAGCTTCTTTCGGGAGTGGCGAAAATCTGTAATGAGCTATTGGACTATTAGAGCCCTTGCTGTGTTTCCCAGGTCCTGGTGGCAGCTAGACAGCAGCTCGGTAGGCAATGGCAACTGCAAAAACTGGTGGAAGTCATATAGAGTCACTTCCTCACTTCTCTAAGTCCCTTAATGTTTCCCCCTTTCCCCTACCCAGAATGGAAGTAACCTCATTTGTAAACATTTATGCAAGCTAGCTCTTCTGGGACTGGGAAACAATTCCCAGCTGGGGAGAAACTTGCTAAGCCTTCAAGTGGAAATGCAGCATGTGCTCAGTTTCTTAACAAAGCTAGTTTCATCCTTTTGGGATAAACAGACACAAGCAAGAGACTCTTGTTGTGTGGTAGCTTGAACCCAAAAAGTTTTTGCTGGACTGCCTACTGTTTATTTGTCTGGCCCCCAAACTAGAGCTCACTAGCCACATTTGACCTTCTCCCTTAAAGAACAATAGGTGTTTCTTCATGACATCCAAAACAGTGAGGCTGCTGGGGACCAGCAGGAAACTGGGAGAGCATCATAAGTCCCGCCAGTGCCTGCAGCAGGGCTCTGAGGAAGCCCTGTGTCCCACCTGGGCCCTTGAATACCCTCCCAGAGAATCAGCATTTACAAAAACTCTTTGGAACAACCCAGCAGCACAGTTACCATTTTAAGAAGATGATTACCCAGAAGAGCAGGAGGTGATAATAGCTGGGCAACAGCTGAAAAAGCAATGAAAGTTACATGGGACCAGAGAAAGCTGAAAACAGAGCATGATTCTTGACACTCGGCACTGCTATTCACAATTACAAATAGGAAATGGCAGCCCTTGATTTTCTGAACCTTGTTCTCTCCCCTGTTTGTCCTTTTATGTTGGTGAAGAAGTTATGCTCCATTATAATTTGGATATGTCACTATTTTGCTGTAGCCTGTAAAACTGACTACAGTGTACATGAAGACATCGTCGCCTACTGGGTTTCAATTGTCTGAGATTTCCAAATTAGAAGATTGCTGGTTTCCTCTCAATTCATCAAAGAATTATGCAGCAGTTTGTGTTAGGAGACTAGTGATGGAAGGAGTGCATAACTGCCTCCTCTCTGCCCTTTCCCACCCAAGGAAAGGGTCTTGCTGTCAGGTCTGCCTGGGCTGATCCTCATTGGCATGACTAACCTAAGATGACCTCTGCTGTCTGAGGGTAACACCAGTGTTGCTTTTGTTTGTTTGTTTGTCACAGATGGTAAACGTTGAAAGTGTTTCATTATACAACTTTTGAAATAACTTTTATTCTTGGTTGTTAGTCATATTTTTTTTCTCATTATTACCTTATACAATGCCTTGTTTAAGAATGTTTGAGGAGGAACTAATTAGCAGAAACTGTATTTTAAAATGAAGACAACTTGCTTCTTAGTTTAGTAGGATGGGAGCCTAAAACACTTTTCTCTTTCAGTTTAGAAAAGAAAATGCCTTTCATACAAATAAGGAAACTAAAACTTTTTTGTTTTTCCTTGCTTCAGAATGTCCCTCACTGATTGACCCATGCTGCTACACTTTTGTTATAAATCATAGCTAGCGTGAGAACATTAAACTGTGATACACAGCTCTATTCAAATCACGCTTGCTTTTCTATCTCTGAGGAGCTTCCCTGTTATGGAGACTTGTGAGTTATAAATAGGAAAACATGTAACGAGGTTCATTGCAAAGATATGCCAGACAATATTTCCTCTGTGGGGAGAGAATCTTTTAAAAGAGCCTTTTGATTTTCCTGCTTTGGTACCCACTTCTGCAACAGACCTGAGTATGCAAAGACTCAACCAGTGCGGTAGGACTCAACACTTCTGGACTTGCTGCTTCTTTTCCCTGCATTGCAACTGACTTAAAGCAGCATTTCAGTTTGTTCACGTGCAGAAGAAGGAATTTCTCTCAGCCTGGATTATAATTTGAGGATCTGTTCAGAGACATCGTGAGACAGCATTATTACACAGGACAAAGACTGTCTCCATCAGCATAAGGTGTTTGAAGTTTCATCCTTCTAGAAGCAGAAGAGAAAACTAGCTGTGACTTTAAGTTAGATTCCTTAACTGATGTCTTTCTCCAGATATCCTGTGTAATGGCTGTGGGAGTCACAAGCCTGCCTCTGTTTTGTAGTCAGTCCTCCTTTTCTCTGCTGTGACTGGTTGGGTGACTGTGACAGTCTGACCGCAGATAAGAAAGGAGAGAAGGGAAAGATGGTCTTAGTGCCCCACTAAGGGTGAAGGCTGGTCAGGGCTCAGCAATGGGACATGGGTACTGTAGTTACCTAGGACAGTTTAATAATCACAGTGAACTCTGACACAAGCCAGCTTCTCTGTATACACAGTCCACCCTAAGGTTTGTGGCAATCATACTGCACAAGAATATTACAATTAGCTTTCTAGACAGCTTTAATAGGTGATGGACAGTGAGAGCACATGGTCCTGACATTGCCACTGGCTTGCTGAGTAACCTTGAACTTGTTTCTTTATTTCTCTGGGGCAGTTTCCCCCTCACTCTCTGTATTTTTATCATTGTGAATCTTGACAGGAAGGATGGCCTCTTGCTGTGTATTGGCATCATGTCAGTCTTAAACTGCTGTTTCACCTGTGGTCTCCCAGTGCTGATATAATCTCATAATTTCTCATATTTATAATGATCATACTACTGTTGAATGCAAAACTGTATCATTATATTACTACTAATAGATCATTCACATCATTGTTTTTCTGAGTTCTTGAAAATTTTTGTGTAAAGCAGTAAATAGCAGGGAACTACTGAAAGTACTCTATATCATCTGGAAATGTGATGTAAGTAAACATAAATCATGGAACAATAAAATCTTAATTTTTAATGCTTTTCCTTTTCCTGCTTTTGTGATGGATTTTATTCCTTCCCCTTGAAGTTCTGGTGGCAGTTGGCTGTTACAGACAGCCTCCATTAGGAGAACATACTTTGTTGCCATAGCAATCCTTTCTCACTCTGATATTTTATTGCACTTAGATGCTGCTGGCAGAAAAAAAAAAAAAAAAAAAAAAAAAAAAAAGGAAAAACAAAGGCCAAACCAAAAAAAAAAAAAAAAAAATTCCCTCCCCAAAAANGACCAAGAAAAAAAAAATCACTGTCCTCCTCACAAATGGTCAGCCTCCACGATCTCTTATTTCTCAGCAACTTTTTACTATATCTCACAACAATCTGTATTCTGGTAAATACTTTGTGTGAGACACTACGTTGAAAGGTTTATTGTTGCTTTATAAGTGGCATACTGCACACAGCAGGACACACTGCAGCACAGTGTCTGACATAGCAGCTATAGATTACTGTTAAGATAAATTCATCCTTTCTGATCTGAACATTTCACCAGCTCCAATTTGAAGTCTTGATATCACCCTGTCAAACAAAGGGGGTGTTTTTAAGTAAGGAAAGAGTTATCAAAGCTTTACTCAACGTTCATTTTAGAATGGTTTCTACAAGAGCACAGATATATATTTATTGGGGTTGAATGTAGGGCTCATCAAAAGTGCTAGACTAAAATCCCTGTAGACATAAGGCCTCTCTTCAGCTCAAATACTGAACAGCAGCTTCCAGTTTTTCCTCTTCTGTCAAAACCAGATGCTTAACAGTTCAACTAATGAGGTAAAAAAGGTCATAAATTCTGTCTTTTGCTGGCTGCAGGCAGCTGCACTCTCCCACCCAGGACACCAGCATCTTCCTCCTGGGAATAGCTCTTCCTATGGACCCAGGGCTACCTGCACTCCCTGCCATGTAATCCAGACTGGGAACCAGAGAGAGGGCAAGTCCATGGGAGGGAAGTGGAGACAGTTAAGGGCACCACTCTTCTTCCACCTCCCTGGTTCTGAAGGTAGCATCATTCTGATGGGTAAGGCACTGCCTAGAAATAGTTGTGTCCAGCATGTCAGGGCATAGGGCCAGCAACCTCCTCTCCCAAGGGAAGGGGAGAACACAAGGTGAGCAGTGGTAGGTGATACCGTTCCCCTGCTCTTAGCTGCCTGAGTGGGCAAAGTAAATGGGATGGGAGAGAACAGGAGAGGTGACTCCACATGTGGAGCACTGTCCTCACCAGGTCCATGGTACTCCTGCCTCCAGATAGCAGCATTCAGAACACCATAAAAAGGTGTCTGAACCCAGTGGCATCTGCCTGCCACCTCCTGGTTTTCTCCTTTCTGGGTCTATGTGTTACTCTGAGTTTTGAGTGGGACTGGACATGGCCTGCTCCTTCTACTCCTCTGCATTGCTGCTGGGAAGCATTTCCATCAGAATGTACAGGAGAGCAAGCACAGCTCTCACCAACACTGGCACAACCTCTTATCTCCTTCTCTTCACCTGCATCACAGCTCATCAAGGAGATAAAAACGAAATAAAGAGCTATTTCACAGTCCAGTGACTGAGACTTTGTGTTGCTGGAGGGCAAGGCATGAGGGTGTGACGGGGGAGGGCAGCACGAGAGGTCAACTGCTGCAAGACTGAAAGGCAAGGAGGAAAGCCCAGAGAGGCAGCCTTTGCTGCCTACCTTCCACTGTGCTCTCACTGCTCTCAGTTCTGTCTTACCAGGCACCTGCTGTGCAACCCCAAGCAGTTGTTTGGAGGGATTTGGGGACGAAAGTAGAGGGTGTGCATGACAGCACTGTAAAGCACATTCAAGAACTACTCTGCAGGCTTTGAAATGGAGCCCTTGGTCCTGGCACTGCCACCTCTGTGGCATCTCTGTGCTTTTGGAAATAGACTAGGACCTACTGATTCATTGCATGAGGAGCAACTTGTAAGCATCCAACAAAAAACCAAATGTAAAGACATGGCCTGCAGCTTGGATAGATTTGGGTCACATGTCTGCAAGTGGCTGATTATCATCAGCCAGGTCCATTAAATCGAAGAGTTCCAATTCCACGTTCTATTTTCGACCTGAGGTTATAATTGTCTTCATTTTGTCAATGTATGTATATTTACAAGAGAAGAATTTGTGAGTAGTCCCAACTCAGTTTACTTACTGTTTTTACTTACTGATAGGTGTATGTTGCATCACTATCACAACAAAGCCCTTATTATTTAGGTGCTTACAATTTTAGCAAATACATCCAGGCTGAAACTTTACATGCTTGGACTCAGTCCATAGGCAGAGCTTTTGGAAGCTGGAAGTAAAATGATCTTTGAGTTGTGTGTGCTTCAGTGACATATATTCACCCCAAAACACAGCACATTGTTGTTTATCCTTGTAGTAGCATAAAAATGGGTGAGCTGAGTCATTTAAACTGTCTTGTTTCGTAAATCTCACAAAGATTTACAAATAGAACTAAAAGTGGTGCAATTTTGAAATAAACTGCTTGTCATGCTAAAACAACACATCCTTTCCCAGGTTTTTCCCCCCACATATACACAGGAGAATGAGGTACTTGATTCAATAGCTTAAAATATCTGGGCTTTTGTGAGATCCTATAAATTTATTTGAAATTACAAGAATTATTTCTATTTCCTTGCTAGCAGCTCCAAAGGGGACGCTTTTCCCAAGAAAACAAGCATCCCTGCTGTTGGGTTCCCTGATGTAGGATCTTTTCTTTCCCAGCAGGCTAGTCTGGTATTTGCCATTCAAGATGCTGGGTGTTAAAGCCTGAGGGTTTTTAACTAAGCTGCAGCTTGCTCAATCTTTTCCAGCTGGTAAAAGACTTGAACTCCTGTTACTTTCTGTTATTCATAAGGGTGGATCAGACAAGCCGCACTGAAGCTGCAAAGCCAGCAGACAAATGTGTGGTGCTTTCTGCTCACCGGCAGAAGGGAAGAGCAAGTGACAGGGCTCCAGAGCAGAGGTCTGCTCCCACCTCACACTCTGGTCGGCTTTCACAAGCATTTCTTCTTGCATAGCCTGGTGCATCTCGAGTGTCATCCAGTTCCGCATGCGAAGTAAATATAACTACTCCTGCTTTACAGAGAGGGACTGCAGTTTACTCAAGATCCCCTTTCCAAGAGGGAAGGGAGAGTGTGAAGCACCAGAACTGAGATTTCAGCCCTCATTCAGGTTATTTGATTTCACAGCATTTCCTTTCCTTTCCTTTGTACTGCACTCTGCAAAGTGTTGCTGCCTTTTTTTTTTTTTTTTTAGGTAAATTGTAACTGAAATCTGTAGGGAAAAGTAACCCCTCACCCCCCAGCACTTTAGATGGCAGCCCTATTAGATAAAACCACTATCTGCTAGGAAGGGATGTCTCCTATAATCTGCTGTGTAAGGATCATGAGAGTTGCATTTCTTTGAGCAGCTGGGAAGCATAGACTTTTCAATTTGATTTTTTTTCTTTTACAAGTTTTTTTACATACCTTCTTAGGATTGCCAGAAACCTTATTGTCATGAATTTCCATGGGGAAAAGAATTTCCTTAAGGAAAAAATGAATTTCTTTAAGGAAAATAATAAAAAAAAAAGTATTTGCAATACCAAATGAAAGCTCTGCTGTTTTAATTTCATTCACTTCTTGTCCAGTAGGATGCTTTGTCATATATGCAGTCTCATCAAAAACAGTGTAACAGTGTTTATGAGGCTAACAACAGAATTTTTCACAACAATAAATATGATCAATCAAAATCCAAAGGAGTAATAATAATTTCATTATTCAGGACATAATTTCTGTAGCTAACAGCTGCCTTGGTGACTGCATGTGTGGCTACCTGCCACAGTGGCTGTACAACTTAGTGATGTAAACGCGCAACGAGGCATTTCAGTAAGGTGTCCAAGGCAGCTGTGAACAAAACCTGAGTGCAAGGTGCCGCTGACATCCATCTGGCAGAGAGACACTGCTGTGCCCACGGCTGAGAGGCCTGGATGCTGTTCCCTGCTTTGCCAAGAGCCTCCCAGGTTGACTTTAGACAAGCAGTGAAACCTCTCTCTGCTTTAGATCAGCACTTGCAATATGAATAGCAACAGCTGCCCACCTCCAGATGTGTTAACATCCATGATGTTAAAGACCTCTGGTGAGGACACACTCATCACTCACCTATGGTCAGTATCGTGCCATCTAACTGGGTTTGTTCACTGCTACATTCAGAGCAGGGAACCTCTGTGAAGCACACTATTATCTCAAGGGCTTTTCCCTCTGATTCCCTGCCAAGTGCAAGGATTTGTTAACAGTCAGGGATGTTATCCCACATGCAAGTTTCCTGGCTTTGTTCACACCAAGAAGTACCATCCTTGGAAAGTTTCTGCTTGCCATCTTTCACCAGGCGCGCTGTGGGAGGGAAAGAAATGAGGTCCAAGGACCTTTGTATGAAAAATACAACTAAGGTGAAATTAGCCATTAGTTGGCTAAAAAGGAAAAAAAGTTAAAAGGGGCAATATAAATTGCAACAAGCATTAAGAAGCTTCTTAATAAATGCCATGCCATAACTGTGAAACAGCAACAGGAAGTGCCCAGCTGCCAATGGGTTTCATGCTAGATAATGTAGAGTTGTTAAACTGATCTAAATGCCTAAGTAATTAACAGTGAGTTATTTTAATATGTCAACTAAAGCTGAGCTATGACTACTGCTATAGCACTAACAGCTGAGCAGCTGTATCATTATCTGTGTCTTTGCCTGTGTAATCTTTTTACTGTGAAATGCCTTTAATTTTAGTTTGCTGAAATAGCTCTGAAGGGGCAAGGGAGTCAGATATAAAATACCCACAAGCTTACAGAATGTGCACTTCCATTTATATGTGGTAGGGCAGTACGACCAATGGCCTGTTATCAGTTGTTTGAGGTAATTTATATGCTGCAGGTTTTCATGTTCTGTTCCAGAAACAATAACTGTATCTATCTCCAAACCCTAGTGTATCCCTTTGTAGGAAAACCAAGAGGAAATAACAGGAAATATTTCTTCTTATAGCATGGAGCAGCCTGAAATAGCAGGTATGTGAAGTGTGCTTTCAAATGATGCTTACATAGTATGAGGCTGGGTTTACATCTTAGAACAGCCCCATCAAAAAGCCGTGTCTCTGTCCAGAACAAACTATTTCAGCTGATCATTTAGAAGGTAGCTCCTTAAACCCACATTTGCATTTTTAAGTCTTGTGAAGTAAAACCCAGTGGAAGGTATAGTTCAAAGGTTTGAAAGGATATATTAATTTAAAGTGGATCCTCTGCAATCAAGTGCTAAACTTTTAGGTGTGTCAACATGCAGAAATTCAGTAAATATCATGCGGTAACACACAATGATACAGTTGCTCTGGGCTACCATTCATGCTGCTGAGTTATCTATCACATGCTGATATTACAAATCATCAGTTTTCATCACAACATAAATACCTGGTGCTGCAGCAACAAAGGAGTCAACTGGATTTTGTTTCTCTGTTGCGATGTTTTTCTTATTTTCTGGGGATTTGTAGCACAGTTTGTCTTGGTTTAATTTTTATGAGAGCTTTGGGGCTTTTGTCTCACTTGGCATAGTGAGGTACAGCAAGACTTCATTTATGATTGTATACCCAATGATTTTAGAGAACATACTGGAGTGAGAAAAATACTATTTTATGATGGACTCCCTTTCTGCCTGTGTAGCCCATAAACTGAGATTCCCTGCACACCATGCTCAGAGGCTTGTTTCAACCCCTGTTTGAGAGCTGCAAAAACTGATGACTAGCAAATCTATTATTTGATTTCCTCAGGGCCATGAATTACTTACCTGCATAGTCACGAGTTTGCACAGCATAAATATAAATGTGGGAGGTGTCAAATTTCCCATATTCATCAAATAGAAGACAGTAGGACTTGGATGAGATTCTAGGTGGCTGAAGTAGTAAGGTAGCTCCAACATGAGACTTTTAGAGGTAGTGATACAGGACTGTAGGAACTTTGTATCTCCATTCCCTGCTGTTTGTCTGTGACAGATGACTGCCCCCTCATTTTTTAAACCACAATGTCCTATTTCCATTCTGATCTCCTGAAAAACTAATTTTTCAGTGATACTTCAATACCCATTCACTGTAATCTTCCCTAGCTCTTGGTCTAAAGAATACATAAAATGTGGAATCAAAAGACGTTCATCTTCCCATTGCAACTTTTCATTCATGGGATTGAGATGAACATAAAATATATCGTGAATTGACTCTCATATCTGCTGCGACCCTGTCTCCCAGTATAAACTCCTGAGAATTCCTTGTTCTAAACTTGTTCTAATGCTCCTTCATTGTACAAATACGTCTTCGAATATAGATGATAAAATCTAGAAGCAAAATTACAGTTATTGAGATTCCTGAAGGCAAAAATAGGAGATACTGAGAGATGTAGAAAGAAAATTGAGAGACGTTGGAGTGATGCCTGTGAACATTTTGCTGATCTGTAGCTGGGCCATGTATTGGAAAATATGTGGTTTGAGCAATCAGTATTCTACTTCAGGGGATGAAACGAAACTTTTGCTCTGAAACTAATGTGTGAAATTGTTTCCTTATGTCAAATCCCACTTAGCATGTAAATTAAAAAAAAAAAAATTATATCTGTTTGCAGTTTTTCTAGACTCTTTCTGTGATCACCCTTCACTGCTGCCACCAATGGAAAATTATTGTTGTGTCTCTGCCGGCCTTTTCATTGGAGATTACAGGTATCTGCAGTAGTCACCTCTTTTCTCATCCTGCAGACAAGAGAATATGACCTTGCCCTTGTACACTCTCCCCTCTTGACGGGGACTTTCCATACCTGTCAGGGGGCAGCCTCTCCCACAGAGACAGGGGCCAGCTAGCCAACCCCAACGAAAACCACCAGGGATGGAGCACAGGAACTGACCGGGTGAAGACAAGTCTTTGGGTGAAGCACTGCTGGCACGTGCCTCTCACTAGCCCAGCACTAGTCCTGCGCGGGCCTGTCATGTCCCAGCAAGTCATTTCAGTGCACATCAACCCAATGCAACCCAAAGGCTGCTCTCTGTTGTGCTACTGACTAATTGTATCCATCCTGAGGAAGGTGGTGGAGGAGGAAGGTCACTTTCAGCCACCTTTAACTGCCTAAACACTTTGCTAATAGTAAAACAGATGAACTGCATTTTTTTGACAGAGGAGTTAAATTTTTAGCAGCAGCGGCTCAGTTGGGCTACCATAGTTTTCAGGCACTGCTTTAAGACATCAAAAGCTTTGTTTCAGTGCGCAGTTCCTGATCATCGTGGTCATGCTGCAGAGAATCAGTGCTTATGAATACCAGGGCCAAGCTCTTCTCAGATATGACACCAAAGACCTGAGACAACATAAATGAAAAGCAATACGGGAAATCTGAATCTAATTAATTTTCATGAAAGTAAAGCTTATTGTAGAGGTATGATATACTCCGTGTATTCCTGGTAATATTTTTGAATGTGACCTACATTTCCTGTGAAGTTTTTGTATCTGGTGCTTCCTCTCTTTTTTGTGTTGTGAATGTGTGCCAGAAAAAAATGTTCCTTATCTTTGTAATTCCTATAGCAGCCTGATATGTGAAGAGACAGAAACTGGCTTTAAAAAGGCTTAAGTTGTAGTTAGTCAGTACAAAACAAATCCTGTGTAGAGTTGTTGTCTCACAGTCTTTGTGTCCCTTGTTTGCAATTTGCACATCCCTTCTGCGAAAGGCAGTCCTCCACCAGAGGTGGTGCTGACAGGTAGGGCTCTTGTCCTGGTAATTTTTGTCTTATTGCCCTGCATGACCGACTGGAAACAATATCCAATATTCAGTGCTGAGATGGTCTCTTGCTGAGCTTACTGTAAACTGCGGGAACTTGAGGGGAAGCTCACCAGGATCACTTAGCCACTTGCTGGTTTGCAATGTGGGTGTTTTTAAGCTTAAAAGCAAAACAAAAAGGACACGAATTCCAACGACAAATGTTTCCCTAGATTCAGCAGGTTTTCCAACATGATGAGCTTAATTAAAACTAACAGAACGTTTTAGATGTGTTGTAGTTTTTCTCTCTAATGGGTTGCCTTTGCAACCTGGCTCGAACCAAGCCATGTAGTGCATTTTGGAATCCAATTTGTGCTGGTCTGCAGACAGTAGTGCATATCTATCAAACAGGTGTTTGACCCACTGCAGCAACCCAGAAAAGAGAGAACAACTATTGCCCGCTGCTGTTGCCTTTGCATGGGGTAAGCCATCTTCTAGGAGCAATACAGTACATCTCTACATGGGCTCAGCAGAAAGTTACAGGTACTATCATACCTACCCACCTGACCAGGGCAGTGAAGGGCCTTGTGCTTCCCTTGCTTATCATTGTGATCTCCAGGATGGAAATGCTTTGGTCTTCAAGAGGGCACAGATTATTTTCCTTGCTCACAAATGCTCTGAGTAATGCTGGCTCTGTGCAAGGCGTTTGTTCACATCTCTGAGCACTTTGCTCAGCCAGTGACAGGGCTCTGGGTTTTTCCTGCAGGCAGCCAGGACTTGCCACCATGGATGGGCTATCTTATAAGCAGTGTGTGCAGGTGCCTTCCATCTGGTGCTGCTGTACAGACCTTGAACCGAATGTGCTCACTCTCATTGTTTCAGAGAAATACGTGGTATGTGACTGCATTTAGACCAACAACATGTCCATGATTGTGATGTATTTATTTCACTTCACAAGCAAGCCAATTAAAGCATAAAGTGTCTATGGCTTCCACCAAGCCAGTGCTGAACCTGATATCCTGGGATGCACTCTGCTTTTCTCATCTCATCTTCTTGAGCACCCCAGCAGGCTCAGCTTTCCATCCGTTCTTTTTCTTTCCTATATCCTTGGCACAAGCCTCTAAGTCAGGCTGACTCCAGTGACTGACAAAGAGTTTCAGATGCTTTTTGACATTAGGTGTCATGCTGCGAGTGGAGCTGTGCAAAATAGGTCCTGCTACTGTTGTCTGACAGCCTCAGTGAATCTTGCTGTCAGTTTACTGGGTTGTGTGCCATTTCCAAGCGTAGGCCTTGGTGCTGAGAATTGTCCCCTTGCTCTTGATAATCCTGTCACCAGCTTTGCAGAATGCACGGGTAGAACCATTGGTGCTATTATTCAGCTCCCTGGTGAACTAAGGGGTTAATCTGAGATTTCTGAGGGCAGACTCTTCCTCCCAAGTGGAGAAAGAGAGAGACAGGGAGTTTAACTCTGTGTCACCTAATCTTAACACTAAATCGAAATCTAGAGGCAAAAGGGTTTGTCGGATTATCCTTCCCCTGTATTTTGCTCTCAGTATAAGGTCTAGGTGTTATTCTGTTGACAAGATAAAAAGCAAATGATTTGAAATGACTTCTTGCATCTGCCTTTCACTATATTCTTCCAGTGCACTGAGAGGTGAGTGATTCTGTCACCAAGGGCTGGAAATCCTACCTGGATAACTCCAGTCCCGTGCGTAAGTCCTGGCAGAGTAGGCTGTAGCTTTCCCACAAGGAGAGGGATATCAAATCATCCAGAGCAAAGAGGTTGTAATGAACCTAATCCCATTAAGCAAAATGTTAGTAGAACTGGAGATGTTCTTGATTGCTTGCACCTGCCTGATGGCTTTCCCAAGAAGCACCTCTGGGCTCTTCAAATTCCTTGGGAGCGGGGCTGGTTCCCAGGATAAAAAAAACCAACCATGTCTTCTGCTCTTCCACCCCCACCCTGCCCACTTCTTTTTGCCGCCTGCCTCCTCTGAGGTGGGTACAAAGTCATGGCTAACTCTCCTATTACTGAAATGCAGAGTGCTTCTTTGGTGTCCTGGGACCTGCTCTGCAGCAAGTTGGTTTGCAGGCCATAAGCCTGCTGTGTGTTATTGTAGAAGGTACCCTGATTTGTAAGTTTGCTTTCAAAGTACGGTTTCTTTTGTTGGGTTTGGTCCCTGGGGGCTAGTTTTCAGTGAGAAAGATTTAATTGTGCCTGGAGACTGTGCACTTGCTCTAACAAAAATGCGTGGCTGTAACTTTCTGCTGTTCCAGCCTTAAGGAGCTCAGATTTGTGAGATAATGCTGCCCTTGTCCCAGCATCTTTTCATGCTTTACCTTCCCTACTGCAGTTGTTTTGTGCCTGTGATGAGTGATTTTATAATACAGACCATAAAATCTGTGGGGAAACAATGGTCCCTTTAAAGACTATCTGTATAGAGGCTCAGCTGTGTGCCCTGAAGCCCCAGCTGAAGTACTTGTCTTCTCCATAATGAGAAAGATGAGGCCTAATATGCATTGTTCTTGTGAATGGACTATAGCACCGTGTTTGAAAAACAACTTGTTAACAATCTGTGATGACTGTATGGCAGACAGAGTGGCAGGCCAGGTATGGAAAAGGAATAGTGTTGTGTGATGGTTATTCCTGGCAGGAGATGGGGATCCTCCCTTTCTCCTTAGTCCCTGCATCTGTGCTCCTGTGTCCTAACCCAAGTTAGCAGGTAGTGGGCTTGTCCTGGGAACAGCATCACTGTTCTGGACTAAAAAGTGATTAGGTTCTTATTCTGTGGGCTTTTTTGTTTCCTTCCACGGTGCCTTGCAGGCCTGACACCAGGGCTCTCTGACCTGCTGCAGTGACACAGCTGAAGGAATGGTAAAAGCCAGAGGGGAGGGAGGGGAAGAAGGGAAGGGATGTCTTTAATTGTCTTGGCTGCCAGGGCTACGCCATGGGTGACTTACCAAGGCGGTAGTAATATACTGAGTAGTGACTCTCTGCACTGGGTTTAGTGGTTGGTTGAGGGTTTGGGGTTTTTTTAAACCAGAAAACAGCCCAGATTCTGCAGCTGCAGTAATGCACATGTAATATATGTCCTACAGTTAAATATTGTGTTGTTTACAGCGTGGAAAAGTTGACTACAATAACAATATGGCCTGACAGAACCCCCCAGGAGAACTTCAGGAGTCCAATTGAATACAAAGAATTTGCATAGTGGGTCACTGGCATTTAGTTTTATTTTTCTAGCAAATAACTCTCTTTTCCTAATGAAAGGAAGAAACTGGTATTATTAAAGGTCTGCATAATTTAATACTAAGGTATATACCTTATAGAGTAGGAGTTTCAAATAAAGGTTAATGCCAGTTTCAGCTGGCCTGTCTATACTATGATTTTACCTTCCTTTGTTCAAAACCAATTCTTAAAAGATTCACTAATTTGCAGATAGAGCTGTGCTTACATAGCTCTAAGTACATGTTTTATGAAAGAAATTATACCCTCAGCTACAAGCTGTTTTTCCAACCTTCTGTTTCTTGTTTGCCATTTATTACAAAATTCACAAAATTTCTTTAGTAGGTGAGTGAAGTAAAATGGAACAGTAAATTTGGCCTTAAAAAATATTGATGAGAGAATTTCCTTGGAAACAACTATTGTAGGATTTCTTGCTGAAGGACTGGAGGCAAAACAGAGGGTGAAATTTGAATCTGAAATCTCTATTTCTCCAAAGCCCTAGATCCAAAACACAGCCTTCTAATTTGATTTAGGTAGTAAGGCATTTGCATGTGCATTATTTTGGCTGGCAGGTACCTGGTTTGATTCCTAGTTATTCCACAAAGGCCAGTCAGTATAGTTTTCCTAGCAAGCCTTCCCACAGTAGACAAATCTTATAATAATGTAATATTTCTTTTTCTAAGTAAACTTGAAAATGCTGTTGTAAAAATAAATGTTACCTTTCAGTAATTTTTTTTTCCCCTGTTGCTTTTCCATGTGTGTTTATGCCTATCTTTAAATACAGATCTGACATTGGAGTTTCAAAGCTGATGTATGTATGTGCAGCTGAGTACAGTTTTTTCCATTGGGCAAGTATCTGTCAAAGTTTTATGGCAGTGTTTGACCATTGGGTATGAAATCCAAGCCTTTGCCCCGCACATTAGTGGGCAGCTGTTGGCAAGTCAGCAGGCAGATGTGAGTCAAATCTTGAAGCATCTCTGTGGGGTACAAAATCTCACTTTTGTTTCTCTCTGGAATAAGTTGCTTGTGCTCCTCCCTTCAGGTGATACTGAAATGGGCCTGCAACAAGCGGAGATGAAGAAGGCAGGCCCTGGCACCAGAGGTGGTTTTGCAGCAGTTATTTAGTCTTGTGCAATCCTCATGGCAGAGCCCAGAAGGTTTGTTCCCCTCCCAGGGCTCCACTAGGGTTTTATATCTCAAGCTAAGGGGCCCTGCTATACAAAAATGAAGTTCTTTATAATGTGGGTGGGGGAAAAATAAAATCCCCTGCTTGGGTTTATTCTACATGATAAATCTAGTCTTATTTCTTTCATCCTCTCTGATTCCTGCTAGCTAGCCAGGCAGCTACCTGCTGCTGCTTCTAGTCAGCTCACACTGGGATGATTGTTGGCTTAGCAGGATGCACATTAAGTGGGCACTAAAAATAAATAGGAAGTTGGGTTTTCTGGCTCTTTTTGATTTTCATCCTTTAAATGAAAGAAATTGTTAAGCTCTTAGTTTTCTTTCTGTTTTAACAATTCTAAGAAGCCTCTACAGTGTGAATACCTCCTGAAAGCACCATTACACGAGGACGAGATGCTGTCCTTGGCAGATGCCACAGTATAGGCATCTCCCAGACGAGCCCTTACACTCCCACAAGGACCTTCGCAAAGCTGTGCCTCTTCCTGATGCAGAACCCACAAATTCACTCTAAAATGTTGCATAAGCAAGCTCAGAAATAACATCTTTCGACTGAGGCTCCTCAAAGCCTAGGGTGGGTTAACACAGGATTTAATTTTGAACGACCCATTTGCAGGAGACAAATGAGACTGTCTGACTACCTCTTTTTTTTTTTCTGTCCCCCCTCCCCCCCAAATGTTGGAGCTGTATAGCAGTTATGCCAGACTAAATGTTGACAGTCTTTAACGTAATTTGTCTGTACTAAAGTTAATGCTGTACTTCATGTACTATATTTATATCCATCTATTCCTTTTCATGTCAGATAAGTTTCAGTGTGTGGGATGCATAACGAAGTGAGATTGACTGAAAAATAATTTTTAACCCTGTGATGCCTACTTCTTCCTGCAGGTAGGGAAGGTTGAAATTACTTTCATAACAAACAGTTATGGTGTGCTCTACTTTTTTATTTTTCCTGACTTTTTATTGCATTGGATTATTATAAAACTAAGGTGTGGAAGTTGCAAAAACCTCTGTTGTGAGGTTTATATGCAGTGCAGCAATGTAAAGCTTGTAATATTGTGAGGGCTGCCTGGAACTTTGCTTAAGAAGCAGCTCAGCTGAAATTATCAACATTCCAAGAAAAACTAAAACCATTAAGCAGTATTTTTGAGAGTCAGAACTACTCTTCTGTTATTAATTAATGGATTTAAACCTGTGGAAAAAATGTTGAATCTGTATTATACCTTTTGGCAATTACTTAGTAATTGGTATTTAGGAATGATAAGGAAAAATTTCAGGAGGACACAGGGGATAGATCCGGTTTAAACTTTATTAAGCAGCAGTACTTAAAGGCACCTGTAGCATGTCTTCAGCTGAGAAGGAGTCTTGGCTTCCAGGAGTGGCAAGGGTTAACAGGATGGTTAACACCCTTCTTTCGTGCCTGTGCCCCTTGCCCAGCTGTGTTTACCCCTAGGCTGTAGCACTCCACTTAACTACAGTGTCCCTCCTACTAGAGGGAGGGACTAGTAGGAAAGGGAAAGAGGCTCCTATTAAGCCTTTCTAGAGAGGAGGCCTGAAGTTCTGCTGTAGTTACAGTCCAGGAGACATTCCTGTCTGCCCTTGTGAGGTGGGACCTGAAGTTTCTCTTCTTGGATGGAGTGATTTATAGTGTGGAGGTGTCTTTTCAGGTGCTCTCTTCCCTGCCTGCGTAGGGAATTCAGATGATTCAGCATTGTCCTACCTGCTCCTGTGAAAGGTAGTTGTCTTCCTCTGGTGAGGGGGGAAAAAGAGGGGTGAGGCAAATGGTAAACGTCTCTAAAAATTTATTTATATATTTAGGTATTCATGTTGTCAGAGATGCTTCTTTAGGTTTATGCCATGTAAGGTAAAGGGGAGCAGGAGAGTCAAGACTGTTTTATATCTAGGGATCTACCCTTGGGAGCATCAGACAGGCAAGGACCAGATTTGAGTGATTTCCTGGCTTTAATTTCTCAAGACCAGGCTCAAAAGTCCCCCTGAACCTAAAACAAAATCACTTCTCGTTTGCCTACCTTGGTGAGTGCTGAACACAGATGCTCAGCTGCTGTAAATAATCTTGGCTCTGACGTCAAGGCACTTACAACAATTGACATCAGCTGAAGACATGTCTTTGGCTAAGTATAACCCACAGGTATCAGTGTGATTTACAAAGGCTCTTAGCAGCGTAAACCATATGTTTTATAGTTGCTGAAAAGCAGAAGAAACTGTCTGACAACAAGCAAAAGCGTATTTAGTAGCATTTTTATATGCATGAAATTGCCCAATTAGGGATTTTAGGAAATATTTGCTGTGATACACAGCTCTGCATAGTTCAAGCCCATAGTACCCTAAGCATTCAATTTATCACAGTCTATCATGTTAACTTGGCTAATTTGGCACTGTTTCCTGCCAGCATGCTCACAGACAGTTCTGTGTTGTCTGCTAATCTCCATGACACGTGAGCCTCTGGGAAGGACCCTAAAGAAAAGGAGCTCTCAGTGTATGGATTTGGGCAACGGGAGAACAGATCTCAGTAGTTCAGAGAGTCATAGAATCTCCTGAGCTGGAAGGGACCCATGAGAATCATCGAACTCCAACTCCTGTCCCTGCACAGGACAGCCTCAAGAATCACACTGGCCTGAGAGCCCTGTCTAAATGCATCTTGAACTCTGTCAGGCTTGGTGCTGTGACCACTTCCCTGGGTAACCTGTTGCAGTGCCCAATCACCCTCTGGGTGAAAAACCTTTTTCTAATATCCAACCTAAACCTCACATGGCACAGCTTCATGTGGTTCCCTCAGGTCTTGTCACTAATCACCAAAGAGTATTCATTATATTTATTATGTTATATTACACTATAAATAATATATACTGTATATAATACATATTATTATTAGATTAATTCATTAGTATTTCTTGTAGTTCACCTAATTTTCGAAAACAGCCATAGTGAAATACTCTTCTTCCCATGGTGTGAGTAAATGCCAGCAAATTTCAACTAAATATGCCTTGAAAGAAGTGTGATTCCCCAGTGTCTCGCTGTGGAAGAGGTGGACAATGAACTGAAATGTGAGTGAGAGGCAACAAGGACACCCGGGGCATGTCCTGGAGGTGCAGGGTTTTTCTTAAAGGTCCTGTGACCATCTGAAGCCTCCCTCTGGGCAGCTGAAGCAATGCTGTCAAGTTTCTTGCAACACCCAGCAGTGACTCCAGCATTTCCCAGGGTCAGTGCGTGAGAGCTGATATGGAGACTGTTACTGCAAAAGCTTCTAGGAGGGCAGTACTGGTGGTAGCCCAGGGAAAATGCTGCTTCACAAAGGGATGCTCCTGCACATGCCCCAGGTTGACCTCGAATGCATCACTGGAGTCCCTTGAGCTGCAATTCCTCATAGTTTGTGTAAGAGATTGTTGTGGTTTAGGAACGGTATTCCCCAATTTAGTGCTCCCACTACAAAGACCACAAGCCACTCCCCTCCCCCCCCACTCTGATGGGAGGCACAAAAGGTGGAGATCTCAGGTTGAGATAAGAACAATTTACTGGAAACAGCGGTGAGATAGGAACACAAACAGTACCAGCAACAATATGAATAACAAATGTTTACAAAAGAGAGGATGATTCACCTGCAAACATGCTCCCTTCGGACCCTGAGGCTACGGAAAATGGTGGACAATGTCACGTTGCCACCATGTTTTTGCAACCTTAAGCCACATCCTTCTTGGAAGCCAGAGAGGCCCTCTGCCCCCAACAAGGACATGGGGTGGTAGAGAATAACCTCCAGGTTCTGCCCTAAATTAGGACAGTGACACTGCTAACCAGGCCTGGACTGTGCAGAAGAGGGGTAGATGGGTAAAGGATAGAACAAGAAAATAAGGAGATGCCATCAGAACAGGTGACAATCTCGTGGTGCAACAGCTGTTGAGTCAAGATATAGATCCTGATGAAGAAGTGATGTCATCTCTAGCAGAGGGAGGGCTGCATGTCCTGGTCTCCTCCTGAACTGGAGATGTTTTTGCTGTTATGTAGTCCCTGGCAACATGTTGTAACAGTGCAGAAGTGAAAGGGGAGGTGTAGTTAGGTTTTACCTTTGTAAGTCCCAATTATTAAGCTGTATGATCTAAACATTTAAGAAAGGTGCATAAGGGGAAAAAGCATATTTAGGCTGCTCTAACTTGGATATTTAAATTATTAAATATTTGCAAAGACAGCTGAAGTTCCAAAGGTGATTATTTTGGCTATTATTTGGTAGTTAAACATGTCCTAATTGATACTATATTGTCTCTTTCATTAATAAACCTTACCAGGGTTCATGCAAAATTAGCACTTGCAAGTATTACCTGTTTAGATGGATTCCTTAGTACAGACTAGTGCCAATTTGCTTTTGTAAGTTTAAGAAAAGTACTGAACTTGAAGTGTCTTCCAGCCACTAACTCCTGACAAACAAATGATGCTGCCACATTACTTCTCTTGGATGGTCTATCCACCACAAAATCCAATCTTTGTGTAGTATGTAGGGATGTTCATTTGGTATGTTAAAACCTAAGTGGGTTTACAGTGAAATTGAAAACTGCTGACAAAACCTGGGGTTGTAAGATCTAGAACTCTGCTTAGAAGGATGTCTTTAATACAAAGTTTGTGATACCTTCTCTTCTTCAAGTTTCAATTGTGAATGTGTACAAAGCTCTATCAGTAACTGAGCTGAAAAAGAAAAATAAAATCCATTTTTTAATTATAAAAGAGCCACTGTTTTATGGCTGGGCTCTGAGCAGAGAAGTGAAAGGAGCCAGAGTAAGATAGGCAATAATGAAGCAACGATACTGAAGGCACATGCCCCTGTAAGAAATCACTCTCTGCACTGGATGTGTGCGAGGAAGCTGTGCAATGCCCTGGTTTTATATTGCCAGCAATATAAAAACAAAACAAAATTTGTCATAAACAGCAGGTAGCTCATACTTGGTGATTTCATGTCGGCTTGCTCACAATTTACCTTGTCAAAAGCAGAGGTCTGCTGACGCATCCCTACTTTCCTGCTTGAGGGTCAGACTAAAAGATCCAGGCCCCACAGCCTGTGTCTTAGGGCAGTTTCTGTCCCTGCTTCTGTTGGTGTCAGAAAAGAAAGCAGAACAAGTACTTGGAGCACAGCAGAATTACTCCTTGGTTGATATTTGAGTTGGTTGGCTGGGGGTCCATCTACAGAGCCTGGATTGAGGAATATGCCAAGCAAATTGGAGTGTGCCTTCTGGGAAGTGTTTTCAGTCTGTAAGCTAATCGGTTTGTTTATGTAGTTGAAATTCAAGGTTCCCAAATAAGCGTCTTCTGGGACATAGGTGCGCAATTTGAAGTATGCAGACATGGTAGGAAGGTTGCATGCCATTGTGTGTTTTAAAAATAAAGTCAAACACCTAAACCCACTAAAACAGATTAATTCCATAATTCTAGGTATTTTGTAAAAAGTGTCTAGCGTTTTCTCCTGCAGTTAAGAGTGTATATACATTATCATAAAAAGAAGCAAAAAAAAAAAAAAAAGTAGTTCTAGAATTTTCTTTCGTCTATGACCTTGGCTATCTGTAGGTTGGGGGGTATTGCTTGGGTTTGGGTTTTTTTGTTTTGTTTTTGATTGTTTGTTTGTTTTGTTTGTTTGTGGGTTTTTTGTTTGTTTGGTTTGTTTGTTTTTTATTGTGAGGTTTTAGAAGTTTCTGAAATCATAAACACAATACATCTTATGGAAACTGTTCTGCTTCCTATAGTGTTCTTAAGTGGGAGATTTACTGCATGAAGCTGTCGTGTGAACCACAAAAGTACAAGGGACCTGTGGCAGGATGCTGTAGATGACAGCAGCCACCACATCCGAATGAAGCATCGATTTACTATTTTTCTGTTGCTGCCAGATAATAATAGTCCCTGTTGTGACCTCAGGCTCCTGTTGCACTTTTGTGCAACAACTTTGCAGTTGCAGATTTTTATGCTCTCACCTTCCTTCTTATTCTTCTTTTTTCTGTCTGCAATTAGTTCCTGTTACCAGCTGATATTCCTGCAGACACTTAGCTCCTGTTCCTGACTTGCCCAAATCTGTAAAGGTACTGCTGAGGAAAGCGTGCAAAATATTCTCCCTGCTCTGAATCAAGTCCACTGCCACCTCCAGCAGGCAGGATCAGTGTTTGCAGTATAAATTGTGCTCGTACCTGGAGTCTTGTCTCAGGGAAGGCTGTTCGTGCACAACAGGGTTGGCGCAGAGCAGTGATGTGCAAGTGGAGCAGGGTCAGTCCAGCTGGCAGATCCCTGCCACTGCTGAACTCCATCAGGCTTCTAGCTTTCACTCAAAGTCTAGCAGTTTCTCAGTGGATGATTTATGTTCACTTTGGTTTTCTTTGTGTAGGTAGCATGTTCAGTCTGTAAACTCACACCGAAGAATCACTGTGTGATTTCTGCTGAAGTTTTCAAAAAAAGAAATTCGGAGCAAGCCAGAATAGCTGACAGTATTCTTTCATACTCCTAGAGGGTCTCGCCAGACCCAACTTGAATCCTGTATCCCATCATCTCACTATGTACTGAACTTTCACCCTGGAAATACCTTGAAATTGGGAAGTGGCATCTAAATTCCCACTTCAGAGATTAGGCAGTGTCTAGTTTTGAAGCAAAACAGGTAAGAGGTGCTACATAGCCTACTAGGATGAAACCAGCCAGGAAGAAAAAAAGTGAGTAAAAGCATATAAAAGTGGGAAGAGGTGTGTAGGCTTTCTCAAAGGTCAGTAGATAATTGGAGTGTGTTTTGTATTATTTAAGATATCATCTGGCAACTACAGTTTGGCCTTACAACAGCCCATTAAATGAGAATTATTTTTTTTAATATACCACAAAGGTAAAACTTACATGGAAAGCTTGAGAATGTGTATTTAGAATAAAGAACTTTTGTCTTAGTGCCAAATGAAATCTTTTGGAGATTGACTTTCTTCTTTACTGTGGAGAAATATATCCTGCCTACATCTGTTAGCAGCAAATTTTGACATCTGTTACCTAATAAGTAAATTTATCTGCTGCTCTTCTATTTTGAGACTTACTAATTTAGAAAAATGTTGAATAGGAAGGTGTGTGGAATGCTCCTTTCCTCTGAGACATAAATACACATGGCTAAATTGAAGACAAGTTCATGTGAAATCCCTCCGTTATCCAAATGCCACATTTTAGGTTATTACACTTCTACAAATATTGCAGTGGCAGAACAGCTGTAAGAAAGGTGATACAGGGAGAATGCTAAACAAGAGAAATGATGCCTGTGCTCTGCCATTGCTACATACAGGGAAGAAGAATGTATGTGGCAGGGGAGCACCTGGGAGCTCGAGGGAGCTCGGAGGAAAGGCTGCCCTGAGAGAATTCAAACCTTCTGCTGGGTTTCTGTGAGGACTTTTGGAGATGACATACATTTATATTGTAGGGAGAGGTAAAATCTGCACTCCACAGCGTTTGGCTGTGAAACCTGTGCTAAGATCAGTGACACCAAAAAGGACAGGAAGTAGGTTCTTCCTCAACTTGAACATCCCAGCAGTAGCCTGGCAGGATTTTAAAATAGAAATAGAGGAATTAAAGGCACACTTGCAAAGAACAAAGAAACCCTCTGCTTTGCAAATAGTACCTGGTGGCAGAACAAGAGCAGGAGCTGATAGAGGGGAAAGAGCAGAGCAACTTTGTTAACATCAGAAGGAAAATAGTGGCTTTGGAATGCAAGCCCTAAGGACCGAAGATCAAAGTACTGGGGTCCATCCCCTTGGACAGATGATGTATTGAAGTAAAATAAGAGCTCTGCCTACAGATGCTACAAGTTGAGCAACTTTACCATGCCAGTATTCTGTGTAAAGAATGATCATTCAAACGCAGGAGAACAGAGACAATTAAATAGCTGGAGATGGAGTATTCAGAGAGCACCAAGGAAGCAGAACAGCTAAAGATAATTAAATTACATAGAAATAAATTAGTTAGCATAATGGTCAGATTAGGAAATAAAACACAGAAGCATAATCCTGCCAAATATTTGAGTAGAGCAGCAGAATCGGAACTTAACTGAACTGACAAATGAGAGAAAGATTTATAGCTCTTGCCTAAATTTAAAAACAACTATGAGTATTCAAATTTTACTGTCACATCTGAAAGCAATCACAACTCATCCTGCCTGGACCTTGCTAAAATCCTAAATTTCAGTCTTTTCTATAAGGTTTTGAGGCAATCTTATTTGATGGCTTTGACTGAAATTGTTAGACCTGATGGATTTTGAGTCTGCTTTGCATCTCAGGCAAATTTACACTCAAAAGAAGTTATTTTTGTGCATATGAGAAATGAAACCTTGCTTATCACAAGACCCGTGAACCAGAATGGTGACACTTGCATGGCTTCAGTAATGACAAAGTCTTATTCACTGCGTGCCACGGCTGTGACTTAATTTCACTACTTTGTGCCTGAAAACAAACTGTGAACAAAGGTAAACAGCAGACAGATTATCTCCTCTTAGCACTTTCTGAAACCAGCAGGATGAATTAGCTGCTGCAATCTCATCTTCTGGCACTCATTTGTCATGCCCCTTGCCTGGGGCTGGTTTTGCCATGTTCAGAAGGAAAGGCTGTGTCTGCTGAAGGGCGACTGGACTGTGAGTGGAGCCAAAGCTGGTTTAGGGATGGCTGACACCCTCTGTGAATGTTGTACAATGGTGCTACCAGGGCTTGGACTGTCACCCAAAGGTGGTGTCTGTACCATCTTGGTTCCTGTAGCTGTGCAGCTCACAGTGGTGAGGAGGGGTGGGATGCTTCCTTTTTGTGTTGTTGGAGGGATCCCCGTTTCCCAGGCGCAGCCCCGGGCAGGGAATGAGGGCTGCTCATTCTCTCCCTGCTTTCTCTGGGGAGCAGATAAGCAATGGTCATCCCAGGTTTTGCTTAGACTGAGCCCTGCTCCAGACTGTCCCATAGGGAGTGGGTGTCTCTGGGAAAACTGTCATGATGTGGTGCATAGAGAAGCATTGTAATTTCCAGTCTTTCATAGGTAGCAGTGCTGAATTGCTTGCCAGATAAACAGAGTGACAGAGGGAGGGGATAGATAGACAGACAGACAGACAGATTAGATGGATTAGATAGATTAGATAGATAGATAGAGTTCTGAGAACATGCAGTACTGAGGTACCCTGCACACCTCCAGCATCAGCATCCCAGGCTGGGGTTAGCCATGTGGCACAGGATCATGCACACCAGGAGCCTGCTGAGGTGTGTGGGTGTCACTGCTGAGCTACAGCTGTGCTCCTCACATGGACATGAACATCCAAGAAAGTGCAGAGCAGGCTCTGATTTTTTTTTTTTGTAATTTAATTTCAAAAGTTATTGACCTTTCATTGTGGTTCTATTAGCATCCCTTCTGTTACATCTTGAAGCTCCTTTCTAGGCTGCTACATGTGCAGATCGGTCTGTCTTTCATGGTGACTTTGAACTGACTGGAAACAAATCTTTCTTTTCTTTTTTTATTTTTAATAGTAAGCCTCCATGGGCTACATTTTGACCTTGCAGGGGAGAAAGTATGAAGTAGCAGTAGCAATTGATGTATGGGAAAAATCTGGATATTAATAAATGTAGCAATCCCAATGAGGCTAGAGCAACGTAAAGAGATTGATGTTTTTTCTCAGGTCACAGTTTTGCCTCTGGCAGTATTAGCATGGATGCCATTTATTCATCAGTATGATTTGTTTACAAAGGCAGCTGTATTCCTGTGTTCTTTATTATATTTTGAGGGTTTGTTTTTTTTTCCTCCCAGCTTGGAGCTTGAGGGCTGATAATTGGATAGTGAAGCTGCTGGGACTTGGTTACTTTTCAGGGATGATCAAGAAATGAAGAACCAAGTGTACCTTTGATTCATGCAGTAACTAAGTAGGATGGACCAATCTGGGAGGAGCTGTTGACTCCCTCGAAGGAAGGGAGGCCCTGCAGAGAGACCTGGACAAATTAGAGGACTGGGCAATCACCAACCATAGGAAGTTCAAAAAAGAAAAATGCCAGAGTCTGCACCTTGTATGGGGCAACCCTGGCTGTACATACAGATTGGGGAATGAGATGCTGGAAAGCAGAGCTGTGGAAAGGGCCCTTGGGGTCCTGTTCAAGGACAAGTTGAACATGAGTCAGCAGTGCCCTGGCAGCCAGGAGGGCCAACCATGTCCTGGGGGGCATCAGGCAATGCATCGCCAGCCGGTCGAGGGAGGGGATTGTCCCGCTCTGCTCTGCACTGGTGTTGCCTCACCTTGAATATTGTGTGCAGGTTTTGGCACTGTAATATAAGAGAGATATTAAGCTATTAAAGAGTGTTGAATGGAGGGCAATAAAGATGGTGAAGGGCCTTGAGGGGAAGCCGTATGAGGAGCAGCTGAGGTCACTTGGTCAGACTGGAGAAGAGGAGGCTGAGGGGAGACCTCATTGCAGTTACAACTTCCTTGTGGGGGTAGTGGAGGGACAGGCACTGATCTCATCTTTGTGGTGACTAATGACAGG
Source organism: Oxyruncus cristatus (assembly GCA_013399855.1). Lineage (NCBI taxonomy): Eukaryota > Metazoa > Chordata > Aves > Passeriformes > Cotingidae > Oxyruncus > Oxyruncus cristatus. Next base: position 28,768 of record VXAY01004615.1, read on the forward strand.
ACCTGAGTGAATGGCCTGAAGTTGTGTTAGAGGAGGTTTAGGTTGGAAATTAAAAAAAAGGTTCTTAACCCAAAGGGTGTTTGGGCACTGGAACAGGCTCCCCAGGGAAGTGGTCACAGCACTAAGCCTTACAGAGTTCAAGAAGTGTTTGGACAATACTCTCAGGCACATGGTGTGACTCTTGGGGATGGTTCTGTGCAGGGTCAGTAGTTGGACTCGATAATCCTTGTGGGTCCCTTGCAACTCAGCATATTCTGTGATTCTGTGCAATGATTAGTTTGGCCTTTCTGGTCATTCATGCTCTGCATCACAGAAACACTGCATAACCATTCATGATTCTCTGTCGGCTTTCTCTTTTCCTCCTTGTCATGAATCGAGGGAGAATGCATGTGCTACCCTGCATTCATTATGAGAATAATTTTGATGGCTAGGGTAACGGGGATGCTTAATGTTGTGAGGGAACAGTATTTTCAAGAATACTTTAAATAACATGTTTAAGCAAACAGTTGGGCAGTCATAACCTCCCACAGATATGAAATTATCTCTAGCTTCCAAGAGGGGAGAAATTTTAATAATTTCTCATCTTTCATGGTTTGTATTTATTTAACAAGTTGACACTCCTCATTTAAATTACTAACTTGTTAAAGGCTCTGTTTTTTTTTTAAAAAAAAAGAATTAAAAATGAAAAAAAAAACCAACCCAATGAATAAAAAGCCCACAAAACAAACCAAGGCTTCAAAATATGTTCTGCTGCCGGAAAAAAATGGTGTGAAAGTAAATCTTTCAAATCACTTTTCAATAAATGCAAAATAAAGGCCAATTTTACTCTGCTAGGACATAAATGGCTGTTTAAGCAAGCCAAGACACTGGCTATAATGACATCTACACTGCAGCTGGCCTGTCACCACAAATGGTTTTAGCAGGCTGTGTTTACAGCCTTGCAGCTCTCAATTCATCTGAGCTGATGCTGCTTGTGAATAAGTTAAGGAAACAGAGGTAATGTTTCAGTATATACCCTCCAGAAAGGCTTGCTGTGATCCATCTTTGCAAGGATTTGGCCATGCCTAGGAAGCTTCTAGGTCCTCCACACCTTCCCTGTGTGCACAGCACTTCCAGGTTAATTTTGGAGCCCCTGCAATGCACTTTGCTCTCCCGGCCGTGCAGTCCCCAGGTGATAAGAGGCAGGATGCACCTGCAGCCCAGCTGTGTCCCACCAGACAGCTGCTGTCCGAGTGCCTCTGTGCCAGGAGCAGGAGCCATCCCGGCAGACGGGCAGCAACGAGCGAGTCGGAGCTGTTGCATCAGCTGCAAGGTGGTAAACTTGGCCTACCGGAAACATTCCCAGATCAGAAGTCTTCTCCCCTCCCCAGAAATCATAAGCGGAAAAGATCCAAAGATAACACACGTCTCGGGTTGGTTTAGATATTTTGGGATGCACGTAGTTTACGGTTCCAGGCCGATCCGTAATCTCTAGGGCTGGGAATGCAATTAAAAGGAAAGACGTGTTTGTATGTGTGGGTGGGTGTGTAATATTCTCAGGCTTGTGGCCTTAAGAGGAAACGGTAAATAGCATGTGAAACTCCATAAAATGGTAAGCGTTGGCAGTTTTGTTCCCGGAGGATTCTGTACCAGCCGAAAGAAGAAAAATGTGTTACCTAATAGGATAGACAGTATCTTGGCAAACATGAGACTGGCAGGTATTACGCATTGGGCAGGGTATGGTCAATGCTGTGTTTGCTAGGATTAAAGTTTGTTGCTAGTTGTGTGATGAGAAATTTTCAGCAGTGAATTCTGGTTGTTATTTGCAGAGGTTATAAAAAAAATGGAAGCTTCTTTCAAAACCAGTAAGGAGGAAATACTACTTTTCCTCAGTTGCACAAGCTATGCCCCCTTACACCTCCTACAGGGTAATAGATAAATCAGAGTTCAAAATACACGTGGTCGATCTACTCTACTTAAGAGCCAGCTATACCAATAAATCAGTATTTTTTTGCTATGTATGTAATATATAAATGGCACACTCACAGATGTCAAGTAAGTTTCCCTAACTAAGGATACTGCTCAACACTACCGATCTTAGTAGCTGTGCTTAAAGTACAACCCTAATAGCATCAGTGGAGTAGAAACAACTTAGCAGCACAGCACAGACTTTATATAGGGTTATCTTTAGGCTGATATTTTTAGTCTTCAGTTACTCTTGCTGAATTAATAGAGCCTTCCTGAATATCTCTTTGATTTGAAATCTGCAAGCCTGACATTAGCTTTTCAGCTAGTTCTCCCCTATTGCAAACCTTCCCTGTTTCCTTCGCCTAGCAAATATAGAGGAAAGATGAAGCATACAGGATTTGACCACATTCTTATAAATTCATGGAACATGAGATGTCTTGCTGTGAGAAAAACAGCTAAATGATTGCTGCTTTATCTAGTAAAACAAATGTGTCCTTCCCAACAGAGACAATAATTCTTACTGACCTGAATACTTATAGATTTTGCCACTAAATATCTGATTTTCAGAAGAGCTCAGATCCTACTTCAGCATCTAAATGAAGCTCTTGAAATACTTGGCTCTTCCCAAGGACTAGATGCCCAAATGAGAATACACACACACATACCTTAGTGTCTAAATTGGGATCTTTAGATGCTGGGCTCATTTAAAGTTGAAGAGAATTGAAAGAATAATGGTAAGTTGCACTTGGAGAATTGCTAATAAGGCTGATGCTAACTGCAAAATTAAATGGCAGCTTTTTAATGGTGCCATTTTAGAAAGTAAGTATCTGAAATTAGCTCCCTAAATTCTTATTTAGGCACCCTTCTTTAAATCACGTGTATACAGATGAAGATGGAGATACCACACTCACACGTACCCATTTTAGACTAACATTGCATAAAAGCCAACATGGGTAATACCAGCTATCACTAAGTAATAAGCTATTTCCACTAAATTGCTGCAGAACTGCTGCACTAAGAGGTGGATGTGAGGAGAAGTGCTGGGAGACCGTGCCCTGATTCTCTTGTGCTACGAGGTGAATGGTAAAGAAATTATTTGAAAAACTAAATCCTGGTGTACTAGGTTTTTGGTGGAAATACTTTCCTTTTTGTGGAAATGACTAGATCATCTTCTGGGGTAAGGGCACAGCTGGTGCTCAAATCCGGGCTAATAAAGGGGGCCAGTGATGAAGGGTTGCAGCAGAAACTGAGTGTCTTCCAAGGAAGACAACTAGAATGTTTAGTGTTGTATAAAGCCTCTCGTACGTATAATTGGGGCTCTTTGTTGAAGAGTTGAAAATGAGGGGATATTAGGATAGTGCGCAGCAGTTCTGTGGTTCTGTAAGCATCGAGGAGAGGCATATTAATCTTTTAGCATGGGACCACTTGGCTAAAATGGAGAGATTTCTAAGAGACCCCGTGTTGTTGTGTAACTGCCTGGGAGGACATTTGCCTGAAGAAGCCTGTTTTGGTCAGTGTTGAGGACAAGGTGGCTGACTGCACAGGCTGCTGCTCCCAGCCATGTTGGCAGCTTGTGTGGTCCCTATGTGGCCTTGACTGTCAAATAATCAAGTAGGTACTCAGTCTGACATCTCTTCAGCTTAGCCCTCCACTTCTGCTTCTGAAAAGAGCTGAGCTCCAGGTCAGCACTGAAAAAGTCTGAAATAGATGGGAGTTGGAGAGGAGGAGGAGGAGTGAAAAGAAAGAGAAAATGGCTATTTATAATCATCTAATAACTTGGTTGATTTTTGTGGTACGCCTGAAGACCTTTTAGGTCTTTCGTGGCAGGACATGTGCTCGGCTTGGAGAAGGAGGTAATTATATTGTGAGAAAACTCAACAGAGCATATATGTTTGATATGATGTGCATAATAATATAAATTTAGCCTATATGTGAAGATGGTTTCAGCTGTCTCATACAGAAAGGCAGCTGGATTTTGGGACTAGGCCACCCACTGCCAGGAGAAAAATGCTTGAATCTTCAATACCTTTGATTCACGGGCTTTAGGAGGTGAGAATCGTACTGTCACAGCATGTGCCTGGGAAGCATGTTAAATTTCCTACGCCTTGTCCTCTCCCTCTCTCTCACAGTCTGCTTCTAAATTGAACTCTCTGCAGATGAGACTTTGTTTCTGATATCTCTACATAAATCCCCTGTTTTCCATTTTGACAGGAATTTTACTGAAAAAAAAAAAAAAGTTTTTTCCCCTTGTCTCTGCAGCACTGAAGATTTTGTACTTGTCCTTTCTTGAAATATCTAAGTTAATTTTATAGCTATTGAAGAGCGTGGTGTAAATGCAGCTTTATAACCTTTACCCACAACACAACACCCTCGTCTTTGTAATCTCCGCCTCCTGTACCTATTCTTGAAAACTGCCTGAAGCAATGTTTCTTCCTCATAAATCTGAGCCTTTAAGAGAGGTAGCCTTGCATGCAGTGCTAGAGCTGAAGTAGTCTATCTGGCTGATTTTTTTTTTTTTCCTGATAATGCCTTTTTGATGTGTTGCTGGTAAATGGCTTTATTTATAAGAGATTATGGTCACAGTAAAAATCCCTGCAATGACAAAAATAACTGTTGTGGGCAAGGCTGGAATTTCCACTCATTTGTAGTTTACCTTTAGCTGACAGTTAAGCTAGTTGCCAATTATTTTTTTTCGGTGCTTTCTATATACGGACCACAGAGGGTTTTGTTCTTCCTCTGTCTGAAGTTCCATACCATCCTGTACCATTAGTACAGGAACACGGGTTCCTCAGCAGTATTTGAATCCAAGCAAACCGAGACTGAGCAATATTTTGTTAATGTTACCTGTGCCTGCAGAGGAACCGAGGCTGTGCCTGGGTGAAAAAACGCCAGCAGCTTTTCACATGCAAAACTCGTAAATGTAGCAATTACATAAGGCAAACTGTAAGGGGGAGTGGTTTATTAGTGACTGCCTTTATATTGTAACTTATATGCAGAAAATGAATCATCTGATGCAGAAATGGCTCTCCAGGGACCAACATATGCAGATGAGCCCAGATCTGCATTTAAAAGATAAAGAAGAGATCTCTTAGAATATATATAGCTGGAAGAATAATACTGCAAACCGGTGTGGGTTTTGGCAGGTAATTAAGGAAAAAATATCCATATTTAGATACTTAGGTGCTAGGAACCAAGAAAGAGTTACACCTTTTCTATATAGTAACTCTGAGAGCTGTACGGTTTCTAACACATCTAAAAATCAGGCTGCTGATGTTGATGCCTGTGGTTACTTCCAGAGTTTGTGTAGTTGGATATGCCATAGGATAATGGTGGAAGCCCCTTTACTGTAGAGGAGGAAGCAGGGGATGCGTAATGGCAACAGCAATAAGCAGGTCTGTACTGGCACAGAAACTCACACTGTCAGATGGGTATGGCAAAATATGCTGTCAGAGCTCTTGAGAAGTCCTGATCCAACTGAAGACTGAAGGTCTATCTGTGTCTCTGTGTGTTAAATGCATACCTTCAGAGTTTTGTTGGCACAGAGCAGCTTGCTTTGCAAAGCAGAGTAATTAATCATAGCCACAGAGAGAGCAGAAATGGCCACTCGGGGTTAATGAGTGTGTGACAGCAATCAAGTTGTGTGTGTTGGCAGAAACTGTCCCTTGGTGGAGTGCTGTGGACGTAAACATCCCTCACTATACATTCTGCATAATTGTATGACCAGAGTATTGCCTAGTGTGCCCATTCAATTTCACATTGGGAAAAACTGGGTTTTTTTTGTTTGGTTGGTTGTTTTTTGTTTTTTTCAAAGGATATCTTTGGAATATTGGTATCACCGACAGTTTATTTGTCCCTTTCTGTCGATGCCTAAAAAACTACAAAGACACAGTTTAGCTCCTACACCTCTCAGTCATGGAACCAGTTCTTCATAACTCTTAGCCCTTTGGCTAGGCATTGTCCTGAATAACATGTTACTTAGAATATAACATTTCTTTCCCTAAACACAAGATGCTCTGTCTTGTGTCAGTACATGCACAGTGCAAGCGTAGCTGTGTTCATCACTCAGCTCAGAAGTTTCAGCGAAGTCTAAAGACATGCATGATGCTGACATAAGAATGGATGGTGATTGCCTTAGAGATATTTGCAATTCATTTTGAAGGAAGAACAGTGGCCTGTATCTGCCTGCATAATAGACCCTTGGATTCCAGGGGTGAGAGGTTATTCCGTACTTTTTTAATAACCAGAAGATACCACTCGGAGAACACTTTCCTGTGCTTGGCTCCCCATTTTCCCTGAAATATCTTCACCTAGTTCAGGAGAGGTTCTCATTTAGAAAGTTTTGTGACATTGATCTATAGCTGCTCTGTTGACTTCTATAGAGTCTGCCTTTGCCGCAGTGACTGTGAACTCACACATTGACCTTCATCCCCAGTCAGGCCAAACAGAAAGATTAGGACATGAAAATACTTTATGCCCATGCCACCAGACTTTATTAAGAGCATGAGGTTAGGATAAGGTCCTGCTCCACTCTTGCTTGATGACTTGTCTTCTTAAGATATCTCCAAACTTTCAGATGAGCTGTACATTTTCATTTCTCCTTGCTTTGTGCTGTGTTTTATCTCCATCATTAACAGCTCCACTTTTGTTGCATTCCATAATATTTGAAAAGAGGTGGCATCCAAAGCTGCTAATCCCATCTTTGCTAGAGGATGAAAGGAGACCTGAAGGAAGTATAGCTGTGCGGAAAAATATCCCAAATCACACTGCTGCATCAGAGTGTGAGAAGGAAAGGCAGAGAACACAATGCCATCATCTCCCAATCATTTTGTCCTTTAGAGACTGAACTACTTAATGACAAAGTTATTCCTGCCAAGTTTTGATGGCTTCTTGTCTTCACAACATCTGCACTAATCAGTAATTTCACTTGGAAGTCATTTCTGCAGAATATTGTTCTTGTGTCAGTCATCAGACAGTGGTACCTTGCTAGATGAGAAAGGGCCTCCCCTTATGCAGTTTGTTCAGTGATCTAATTCAACGCCTACCTGTGGCACTTAGACATCACTGGGACACGGCTGAGGTGCATCAGTTATGAGTACATTAGGTGGTCACAGGATCATTTGTGATCATACACTAACAACACTGAGCGAGTGCAAAAAAGACAAACGTGACTGGAACATTTGTCAGGGGAAGGATTTCCAGCCTGGAGTATCATGTCGAGCTTGTTAAGAGTGTTCATTAGAAATGCAATCAGTATGGAAAAGATAAGAAGGGCTTCAAGGAATGGAGAACCTGTAGTAAGTGAAAGTTCTTTCCTTGTTTCACTCAGCGAAGCAAGACCTGGGGAGCAGCATGAGTGGAAGAAAGATCAATTCAAGGGAAATTCTACCCTCAAACCATGTCGGACTGGACAGCCTGCAGCAGGAGTAGTAAAGGGAAAAAAAAAAAAGCTGAACTATCTGTAAGGAGAATGATTAATTCATTCAAGTATTTATATGATGTGGTGCCTGCAATGATATAAATTTGCTCTCTGTAATCTGAGAGATTCTTTCCAATCCCATCTTCTGACTGCCCACAAGGGATTGGAGTGGTCGCTGGTGTGGTGGTACAATCCAGTACTTTTTTCCAGCTAGAACACATTCTGCCAGAAGCAGCTGGTTAGTAGAAAACTGGTTTGTTTTTCTTACAAAGAAGGAAAAATTAGTCAGGAAGGATTTTACTGTTGGTGGTAGAATAGGCACTTGTCAAACAAATAAAAAGAAACCACAACACCTGCCTTTTAGTTTCATTTCCAGTATTTGGTATCCAATCTGCTTAGATTCCAGTATGAAAAACAAGAGTCCACGTTTTCTACTGTAAACTGAGCATTGTGCTTTGAAGTGAGTGAGACATAGCAGTTCTGAAGTCTTCCTTGTAGAGTCACATTTCCACGAAACAACTTGCAGGATGTTATGAGAAATTATACTTGCATTTTTTTGTAAAATATGTGTTCTTTCAGTGCCGATTTGCTGAACTTCTCATAGTCCTTTCCTTACGCATCTTCCTTTCCTGAACACAACTAGTTCGTACGTCTTCCATAGAGTTTCTACAACCTCCTCCTTTCTGTGCAAGGGAATAGGGATGATAACATCTCTCATGACAACTTGCCTAATTTATTAGAGGTTTAGAATTAGTTGGAAATTCACCAACATTTTTGGGGCGGAGGGTGTAGAGGAAGAAGAAAATCTGGCAAAGGAGACAAATTGAGTGGGCTTGGGAATCAGGGACATTCCAGGCTGGTTTTACCGTGTTCCTTGTCTGTTATTTGGTCACTTAGGGAAACTGAGGACTCATTTGGAGTGTACAGTGCATCTGAGGTAAGGTATATCTAAAGGTTATCTGTATATCACTGCACACACCCTTTAGGTTGAAGAAGACAAATCGCTCTGGTTTCACATTAACTGGTAAAGACTCAGTGAACCTTTACCTGCTGAGGGCTGTCTTTGTTAATATGGACAATGTCTTGAATAATGACTTTCTTGGGATGCTTTTTTTCTTATTAAATGTATTTGTAGATTCTAGAATATTTGCTCAAGACGGAATGCTGTCAAACATTTAGATAAGCAAGTGATCTAAACCGTCTTGTGTCACTGACTAATCCAGGTGCTCTGTGTGAAGGAATTTTGTAGCTATTAGCTATACTCTCATTTTCTCCTTTAATTTTATGCTCTTTGAAGCGTTTTTTTTTTTTTTTTACTATTTTGTTGTCCGTGTCACTACTACTAAAATCACAAACCCTTTTTTAAATAATTGAATATTGAAGATCAGCTAATATATCAAAGAATGCCGATTATTTTTCCATAATTTTCACCATACCAGTGCTGTGGTGAATCGACTATTTTATCTGTCTTCATCTCTAATATCAAGCATACTGACTTTGGTAGACTAACGGAAATGACAAGGAAAACCACTTTATGTTGCTGAAAGTGCAGACTGACTGGATTTCAGAAATGTGTGTGAATTCATAACTTCTTGTGCAGAACAGCAAAGTATTGACATGTTATAAGTGAGAAAGGAATGACTCCAATGATATTCAAAAATCATGATAGATCCAAGTTATGTAAAAATAATAACAATTCTTGTGGACTTCAGAATTATGGAAAAAACCTTCAGATTCAGGGCTTGGTCTTCGGGTTTTTTTGCATATCAGGTTATCTCACGCAGTGGGAGCTGAATAATTCACAGTGTAATTTAAGGAGATACTCAATTTTTGCCTGAAGTACATACAACACTGTCAACATGTACACTTCTGTATATGTTTGTATGTATGTGAAGACCCAGTCCAGAAAAGAAATTGAGTTTACCAGATATCAGTATTGTCTCAGGCGTCTCATATGCACCATAAAATAAGTTGCTTTTTCATGTTCTAATTATATACAGTTTAACTAAATTTACCTACTGAAATATTTTACTTAAAGAGAGGTTGCCAGGTGAGGTGTTCACACATCAGTTGCCTAAAATGCAGGGTTTACAGTTCAGTAGCTTTGAAAACAATGACAGTGAAATTGCATTAGTGGACCATTTTCCTTTGTAAGTGTTCGAAAATCAATCGGATAACTTAAACTGGGTAATTCTGGAGAAGGAAAAAATGTTAAGGACCCATACTGCAGCAAAAGAACTACAATCAAGGTGTTTTTAATGCGCTGATAAACCATCGAGTGCTCTGATATTTGAGCATCAGTTGATAAGCAAGGCTCAGTCTCACTCATATTTAATTTTTTTAATTCTTTTATACTTTGGTTTTAAGTATCCCAGATGGACAGAGGAGAGGGAAATGGGTGCTCAAAAACGCCAGTTGAAAGTATTTGCACTGAATGAAAAAAGGGAGCTGAAATGTTTGGACTTCTTTTGGAGTGCCGCCAACACTCTGATTTTACTGATACGCTTTCACGAGCTCTGGCCACTAATTTTCCACCCCTCAAAGTGAACATGAACATGACAGTAAAAAAATAGAGTTGTCTTTTCAAATGACTTTTTTTGTTTGTTTGTTTCCTTCATGCTGTTTATATTCCAAACATCACTATCTTTTTCCTGATCTAAGTTTCCTTTCACAGATTTTAGGCCTTTCTGTTAGATGAAGTTTTCCAGCTACTCTGAAAATCAGCCTTTCTGAATACTAGTGAACTAAACCCAAGCCCTACTGCTCCTTCAAGATCAAACCCAAATATTGCTCCCCTTTTCTTTTTTGTAATACTATCTTTTTCCCAGAAGAAGGTCAAGCTTTTCTGTACATGTGTGGAAAACTCAGAGCTACACCCAGCACTTGAAGAACCTCTCCATAACAGCCATGGCCTTGAGACCCTCTTGTCTTTCTGCCACTTTTGGTTTCTTGGGTAGTATTCCATGGAAACACAGTATGGCCAAAGCAAAATTCAGTGGTTATACTAAAGTCACTTAGGCTGCTTGAACTGTGGGAAGATGCTGATATGAGCGAGGCAAATTGTTGTCAGAAATAGTTTTAAAAATAGTATGTGTTGCTGAGGTTCAAGTCTTAGATTATTAAAGTCTCTTGCAAGTGGTATAGGTGAGAGAATTGGGGAGAATACTTGTGAGTACTGTGCAGCAGTCCTCAGTTATATGTATTAATACATTAAACAACACTTCATTATTTTTGAGCATACTTAGTAATCTCTTCATTGCCTCTTGCTTGTCTACTTTTTAAAAAGACAGAAATAATATGGCTGTCACAATAGGATATTCCTCAGCAAGAAAATTAATCTCCTGTGCAACCAAACTCTCTCACCGATGTGAGAGCTATACAGGGCCACTTTTGAGTCACAAAAGGGACAGTTTTGCCCTTGGATGTGTACAGATGGTATTGAGTGAAGTTCAAGGAAGCTAAGGCACATCTTAGTAGCAGGAATACTTGAGATTTGTGGAAGATTAATGCTGGAAAAGGTAGTCTCTTTTTTTCATCCTTTTATAATTGATGTGACTGTGGGGCAGTGGGAAAGCACAAGCAAATATACAACAATTTGTACTGTGCAGGAGGATCATAATTGAAAAAAGAGAAGAGAAAACAGAGGGAGGAAGAGCTAGCTGTTGTTTTTCTGCTTGGTTAAGGGCAAAAAAAAAAGCCCTCTCCTTCCCTTTAAAAGTAGTCCCACTTCTATCAGTGCATTGCTTTCTGGGCAGCAGCATAGGGAGGAGAAGGAAAAGGAGGATTTTTCCTCTGTCATACACCTTTCTGGGTTTTTTTTCTGGCCTGCTGAAACAATCTATTTTTGTAAACAAAACCCCAAAAAGATGCAGACTCCAAGAAAGAGCTGGGTCTCTGAGTCCCCTCTGAAGCAAGCAGCCCTGAGTTAAATCCCAGATGGCTGGCATGCCTGCCACTATTGAAAGTAATGATTAGTCCTTAAGAAAGCAACTTGCATAGACCAAAAATATGGTCATTGTGGAGCTGACCAATTCTTGTGAATGGGATAATTATCAACAGAAATATTTAATCTTTTCTCCCTAGTGGCAAATGGGATTTTTTGTGAGATTTAGCTTGTCCCTGAAATAAGATATCCGTGTGTTTCTAGATGCTTGTCATAACTGACCTGTAGTACCATTAAATAAAGGCAAATCTTTTTCCTCAGTTGAGTAAGAAATAAAATAGCTAGAGCTGAAAATGTAAGTGCTATTGGCAATTTGGCAAGAACGTACTTTTTAGGATAATGGGTTTGTGTCCAGGTGTGTATGTCCTGATGAATAGCCAGAGCCGTAGTTTTCTGAAGAACCTACAACAGTGGTATGTTACCGCATGGCAGCGTTACTGGTTACCAAGGGTAGCATGAAGTGTGGGTTTTAAAGACATTTCTGGTGATAGTGCAAACATTTTACGTTTTCTCTAGGTTGATAGTAGATGACATAATGTTTGCACTCAGTTTTTTGAGACTCTCTCTTTAAAGGAAGAATGAATTAGTTAATTGGCATTAGGAACAGCTCATAAGAGATTTATTCCACCACATTTCCCAGGGTCTGATTCTAATGCTAACACAAGTTTAAAATAAATAAAGCAAACTTATATTATAGCTGATAGCTTCTGATATGCTTGTACCTGTGTTAATATGATAACTGCAGATCTTGAATTAAGATGTCTCTAAGGGCAAGCCAAAAGATTGCCTAATCTTGATATTGCTGAAAGTAAGTCAGTAATGTTTTTAAAGCCTTGTATTGAGAACTGTCTTTACCCCAGTACAGGGTAATGCCTTCATTCCTGTTTTGGCACGCTCAGGCTGAATTTTTGTATGGACAGTATATTATGGCTATTATGTATAAATTGCAGCGTACAAAACTTGTTGTACTTATTTCTGTAACGTAGGTACCACTTCTGCATGCGGTCACTTTATGGCATGTTACTATCTTGAATGAATTATCTTCTGTGGAAGCCATTTCAATGTCTTTCTCATGACAGGAGCTAGACATTATTATCAGTTGTAATTTTCAGTTCATAAACTAAACTGCTGCACAGCGTAACCTGCTCCTCTTGGCTTCGCCCTCGGTAGCTGAGTGTTATTCATTTGTTAAATGGTCCTTAGGTGGAGTCTGAGCATTTTCTTCGGAAAGCTTCTGATTCACAGAGCGCACATGCACTTTCTTGACTACAGATGTTAGCAAAGAAGGCTGCTCAGCTCCCTTGGGACCAAGTGCTGGGATAGGAGCCGAGGTTGTAATTTGGTGTGTCTTGGAAGGGCCTTATCCCTTATTCTTCACTTCGCAGCTCCTACTGGATATTTCTGTGTACTTTCCTGTGTAGCGTAAAAGAGTTTCATTTACCACCTCCTGAGACATTCACTTTATTTTCCATATATGCAGTCAGTCAATATCTGTCTCGTGGTTACACTGTTAGAGCTGGATATCCTAATAAAGCACCCTGGCCAAAGATGCCTCCTTGGAACACAAAAAAGGTATTGATAAGAAAGCAAAAGTCCTTCTCTACATGCTGTATAAGACTGATTTGACTCTGTTTGCCAATGTGACCTGATGAAGGCTGTCACGAGTCCGAAAGAGGGATTTTACACAGAATGAATTGGAAGATCACACGTATTGGGGCACAAGAATAAGAACTCTGTAACTCCCTGTGTGAACATTGATGTTCCCAAGTGCAAGAAAGTAGGATGCTTTGGTGGGCGTTTGCAAGAAAATTGTCAGCTGAGCAGGTAGATTAGGTAAAAGTCTCTTATGTTTGCTGTAGCTCCAGCTGGATACTGCGACTGTTCATAAAGTAGCTTTAATATTCCCCCTTTCTCAACTGCAAAGGATATTCCTTGTTCTATTTCTCAGTAGTTCATAGAAAGCCAAAACTATGTAAGCTCTCAACGTATGCAGAGGGTTAGCATTGTGTGTGACCTTTGTCACCTCTTGAACTGTGCTGTAGACCTGGATCCACAGCCATGTGGGCTTCCGATGCTGCCATCTGTGTTCACTGTCAGGGAACACAGGAGTAGAAAGTAGGGTGGAAATGAATGTTCAGAGAGCTGCGTGTGGGATCAAATGCAAGAAATAATGCAGGGGCAGATTTGTTTGCTGTGGCTTCTGACAGAAAACAATGTTCTTCTCCAGCTCTAATGAAGTCCACAGGCCAACAAGTAAAGGGCACATCACCAGCATTAATTTACTGGAATGTCCCAGCTGAAGACCAATATGAAATATTAATCCCTGTGAGAGAGAAATTACTGATGTGACCTTCGACCATGTCAAAAGTGTGTCTGCATGTAGGATTCCTTCGGTGGTTTGTTGACAATTTGGAGTGCAGGCAGTACAATCCCTACAGCTGTGAAGTCACTCTGCATCTTCGTCAGAGAGGATCTTTCCTCTTTTTGTCTCCAACAATGGCATTATGGCCATGGGTTTTTTCAGCTTCACAATGTCAGCTGGTCAGGCAGACAGCACGAAGGAGACCGTGAGCTACATCTTGAACTAGGCAAGTTCAGATGTTTGCTGCAAATGGGATTTGTGTCAATGAATATTTGAAGAGAAAGGATAAACAAAGAGAGGCTGCTGATGTGCAAGCAGGATGCAGTATTCCTGATGAAGTCCAATAGAGGAGCAGCTGGGGAAAATGACATAAAAGCAAGAAACTGTAATGTTTAGAAACTATCATTCACCTTTTCAGGATGCTGTATGATTAATATGACTACCCAAGTCAGCAAGCGGTGAGTGTGTATAATTAATGGCATGCCGATGATTTATGGATCAAGGACTACTTGCTCTAAGCATAGTCTCATAATTCTAAATAATAAATAAAGCAATAATTTATTCGTTTTGGGAGCATTTCTTCATCAGAAAAAGGGAAGAGCATTCTTCTCGTTGGTTATTTGTTGCAGACTCTTCACTGGGGAGTATTTAGTTGCTTACACGCTGGCCTGGCGAGGGAGAGAAGAACCTGGTGTGCGCCATGGTGAAAATAACATTTTTGTTGTTCTGTCTGAATGCTTAAAGATTAACGAAGTCCTCCCTGGCTATGGATGTTCCCGCGACTACTGGTTTCCTGGCTGTTTTTCAAAACATGGACTTTAATCTGAGAAAGAAGTGGAAGAAAAATCCTGTCACGTTTTATGCAGATTTGCTGGTCAAAGCAGGTGTAATTGGATGCTGACCACGCAGCCTGTACCGGTGCACTCCAGTGTGCCCCAGAAATCTGGAGCAAAGCTGAGGGAGGAGAAAAAACCCAAAACATAACAGATGCTACCATCATTGTCCTTTTAATCACTGCCAGATTTGCTACCTGTGGGCTTCAGTTGTACTGTGGGCTATGTGAATTGGTGTGACTAGAAGATAAAAGCTTTCATAAATTTTAGGTAACCAGAAAAATGGCAGTAACTGCTTCATGCCGCATCATCACCTGAAACTTTCTGCAGGCCTGTAAGCTCTGGCAGGGCAGAGGCTATCGTGCATCTTTTATCTATACAGTTCCTGATACAATGGGACTTTGATTCCTGATTGAGGTTTCAAACTGTGACTAAATATTTTATAGTAATTAATATCAAGGCTTAAAATATGCAAATGTATACAGCTACAGCTCATGCCTTCATATTACCGCAGTGAATTAGGAGAGGTGCTCCCAATGTGGTGGGAGCAGAGAGGCTCAGTTCATTCAGCTGTTGACCAAGCAAGGAAGATGCAGGTTTTCTGTATATTCTTTATTATTATTCTTTATGGGGTTTTTTTTGTTATTCTTCGATATTCTCTCATAGCATTGCTGATTGAAGGTGGTCCACTTGTCTAGTCTGCTCTCTACCTGCGCTTCTCCAGGTATTACAGACGGTGGTCAAGCTGCAGCTTACTTTTCATCACCTGTGGGTATTCTGGATCATTGATAAATAGTGTTTTTGCTGTGGTTCATCTGCAACAGATGCTAAAAATATTCCAGGAGTTAGATCACTTTAGTGGTGACATCATGCCAGCACTGTCACCTAGGTAATGGAACTAATTGCCATAGCAACAAGGCTTTATCATTCAGCAGCCCCAACATTTTTGACATATGGGAGAAACTAAAGATTTGAAGTAGGACACAAATGAAACATATCTGATTGGGCTAAGTCATGTTAATAGTTATGAACAGGAATCTTCTGTGCAGAGTAAATCAAATCAGAGTAAATGATATATCTTTTACAGGCCCATTTACTTCAAATTAAAGTGTTTAATGTAAAAAACTTTCTTCCTCTGGGGAGAAAATAGCAGCATTTAATTAAAACAAGCAGATAATAAACCTGATTGTTTAACATTATTGTACAACCCCTGGGTATTGCTCCTATTCTAGGCATTGTATGAGACTAAGGAAATTACAAAGTACTTCTAATAAATTTTAGCTGAGCATTATCTCACTTCAGGGTTAATCATATACCTTGCCAAAATGTGATTGTGGTGGGAGCTCTGAAGGCTGGTGACAAAAGTGCCTTGAGCCCTGCCCTGGGGATCTCCAGCTTGCTTGTCTATTTCCAGCAATGCTGGCTCTGTCTCAGCCTTTTTTGGGAACAGCATAACCTCCAGCTACACCTGACACAGTCTAATCCCACTAGAATGAGACCCGAAATTACAAAAAGCCAGAGAGAAATTTTCCCTTGCTGTAGTCAGTGCAACTTTTGCTATAGAGTCAGTAGACCCTATTTTTTTTCACTCTGTGTGTTTTTCTCTTGGTTTGCTTGATAAAAAAAGCCTGCAATTACCCCTTCATTTTATTCCCTGGGCTATTAGTATTGCACATTTGACCACGCGCGGCAGTGCTACTTCTGCGGTTCCATGGAGCGCATCAGGAAGGAATGCAGAGCTTTAGAGGCAAAGGTGAAGGACCTTGTTAGTCCTTCTTGATCCAACAAACGAGGGATAAGTTTGGATAACTGTGGACACATGCTGCAAGGTGACAAATGACTGTGTAGTTAGCTGAGAAGGTGAGTAAAGACATCTTTGCCATCACGCTTGGCAACCTAGTGAGGAGAAGTTTAAACTAAAAACATGAGGGCTGGTGATAACAGGTTACAATTTAATGAGGATACAGGTTGGGATGGCAGGATGAAGTCCTCTTTGGTCAGTCAGAAAATCTGCAGATCGTGGCCCCCGGTCCTTAAGAGACTACTTTAATTTCCCTGCCTGGAAGCACAGCACACTGGGAGACAGAAATGGCAGGGAGTGTCTGAAGTGTGTAGGGTAATTTCTTAATGGAAATACTGCATCAATTAACTGGTCTGCAATGTTCTTCTGGATCTACTTACAAACAAGGAAGATCTGGTTGAGGATGAGACAAACAGTGGCAGCCTTGAGTGTGATGGTCGTGAAATGGTGGAGATCAAGAGGCTGACAATAGTGAAGAAGAGAAGTAGCAGTGTAGATCCTGGAGCTAGGGGGAGAAGGGTTCGAGGTGTTTAGGAAACTGGTTGGTAAGATCCTGTGGGAGACAGCTGTGTCTCACAAGTCTTGCTGTTTAAAAACATCAAGAATGATACTCAAGAAAAATACAGGCAAATTTGTCCTGTTTTGTTTGTACAAATGAGTACTCTCAGAGTACATTTTTGGACATGTGAAGGAAAAAGAAGTTGGAAGTGCCATTCGTTAGACCCCATCTAGAGTACTGCATCCAAATTGAAGACCCCTCGTACAAGAAAGGCATCAGTGAACTGGAGAACGCTTAGGGGAGGCAGTTGAGATGTTTGGGGCAGGATCATTTGCCCTGTAAAGGCTGAAAAACACTACAAGAGGCTGCACGGAGAGTTGCAGTTGCTCCATCCTTGAAGGCTTTCAAGCCCCAACTGGACAAAGCACTGAGCAACTTGTTTTGAATTCAGTGTTGATCCTGCTTTGAGCAAGAGATTAGGCTAGAGATGTTCCCAACTCTCTTCCAACTGGAGTTGTTCTGTGACTTTACTGGAAGATACAATTCCTCTTTATTCCTGCTCATCTTCCTACCTATATCTAATCTCTTAAAGCTTCATCTCTATGGTGTCTTGTGAAGCAAAAACAACAAAGAAATTGGAGAGTTTCTCTTCTATAATAAAGGAGAATGTATCATACTTAGTTGAAAAGTGGCTAATCACAGAATACAGTGTTTGACTTAAAGTGTATTTTATACTTGCCTGTACTGAGGTATGCATTACCATTTTAATCAGCATGACTATATTGGTTCAGGCAGAAACAGTGAACAAGTTCTCAGATAAAGACCAGTGACTCACTGTTACTTTCTGCCTCCAACATAAATATTAGCTGCTCTTCAGTAAATGTAACTGATCTGCGCTTAGAAATGCAGTACTTGGCAGATAAAATGTCATTTCTTCCAATTATTTTTCCATATCATACAGGCTCAGTATTAACTTAAGCTTTTCACTCTGATGGAATTAGATGTAATAATTACTTTTAACATATTGTCTGATTGCTTTCCTTATCGGGAGTTCAGGTTTGCNCATGTGAAGGAAAAAGAAGTTGGAAGTGCCATTCGTTAGACCCCATCTAGAGTACTGCATCCAAATTGAAGACCCCTCGTACAAGAAAGGCATCAGTGAACTGGAGAAAGCTTAGGGGAGGCAGTTGAGATGTTTGGGGCAGGATCATTTGCCCTGTAAAGGCTGAAAAACACTACAAGAGGCTGCACGGAGAGTTGCAGTTGCTCCATCCTTGAAGGCTTTCAAGCCCCAACTGGACAAAGCACTGAGCAACTTGTTTTGAATTCAGTGTTGATCCTGCTTTGAGCAAGAGGTTAGGCTAGAGATGTTCCCAACTCTCTTCCAACTGGAGTTGTTCTGTGACTTTGACTTTACTGGAAGATACAATTCCTCTTTATTCCTCCTCATCTTCCTACCTATATCTAATCTCTTAAAGCTTCATCTCTATGGTGTCTTGTGAAGCAAAAACAACAAAGAAATTGGAGAGTTTCTCTTCTATAATAAAGGAGAATGTATCATACTTAGTTGAAAAGTGGCTAATCACAGAATACAGTGTTTGACTTAAAGTGTATTTTATACTTGCCTGTACTGAGGTATGCATTACCATTTTAATCAGCATGACTATATTGGTTCAGGCAGAAACAGTGAACAAGTTCTCAGATAAAGACCAGTGACTCACTGTTACTTTCTGCCTCCAACATAAATATTAGCTGCTCTTCAGTAAATGTAACTGATCTGCGCTTAGAAATGCAGTACTTGGCAGATAAAATGTCATTTCTTCCAATTATTTTTCCATATCATACAGGCTCAGTATTAACTTAAGCTTTTCACTCTGATGGAATTAGATGTAATAATTACTTTTAACATATTGTCTGATTGCTTTCCTTATCGGGAGTTCAGGTTTGCATTCCCACCTTCAGTATCAAACCCTTTCTAATAGAAGATGAGACTTCGGGTAATTAGGCTGGAGGGTTGAAATAATCTTGACGATTACTTTTCATTCTAATTGAGATTGTAAAGACGTAACTCAGCACTAAGAATTTCCCGATGCATCTTGTAAGTTTTTCTCATCATCACCCTTCCAGGAGCACTTAGAAATAGATGCTTTGCGGTTTATGTTCTATAACCTCAATGGCTTTGGGTCTTGAAAGCCAGTTTTAAAGGCTCTGAAAAATCACAGCAAAACAGCTGCTTGGTTTTATAAAATATAAATGATACCATTAAAAATGCACAGATGGCTTCTTGGTGATGCATTTCGCAAACATGGTTAGATGTTGTTCAAAATATGAATTTGAATAAATCTGTGATTAATAATTTTGTAGCTGGTGACAGCAGCTATTGGTGTGAGAACAGGTAGTCAGATATCAGAAGCTTATTTTTCCCTTTTTTGGTTTTACTATGACTTTGAACAGGGTGGAAACATGATGGAGGATTATCACTGGTAGAAACAGAAGTGTAGCTTCATCGTAGCTTGAACCACTGCACTCTTTTTTTTCAAGAGAGTATGGGTGGTTTTTGTCTTGCTACATTGTGCTGTGCTCACATGAAAAGAATAAAGAGGAAGAGATGCTACCACCTTCATAATGTGTGCAGAATAATTTTGAGTCACAGACATTTGAGTGAAAAATACCCATTATTTTGTAATATACCTGAACAATAATTGCCTTAAGAGGGGAAAAAAAGGGTCCTTCACTGAGTGCTGGTAGGGATTTCTAAGCAGTCACTGAAAGGAGATTGTTTATTTTGGTTACGCTGCATGACAAGAATGGTTTGAAAGAAGCAATCGAATGCTTTTCCTTGCATACTGATCATTCATTATATAGCTATCAATAACTGCCTAATAAAACTAGTCCAAAATAAATCACGCTTTCTTAACTGCTTGGTAAAGATTGGACAACACTTCAGTGCACTTCTCAATACAGTATCACTTTACAGAAGCAATCTATACTCTAAGCGCCCATTGCTGTTACCAATTCGTTAAAATGTTAAGTTAATATATTCAGGTTCCTTTATTGGAAAGTGAAAACCAGTAACAAAGCCAACAAAGATGCATGTGTCTGATTATACCATGCCAGAAGTAAATAATAGAGCGTTATTCAATTCATGGCACAAGTAATGGATTCTGGATAGCAGCATACATCCATTTGAAAAATGATGGACATGTCAAAATGAAATATGCCATAGTCAAAAAGTACAAACTTCTAAAGTAAATGATGATAAGTTCAAGACCCGTGCCTGTAATTTTGAGGTTCAAATAAGCCTTATTTGTTTCAAAAAAAAAAAAA
>VXAY01004615.1:48962-117391 GCA_013399855.1 Oxyruncus cristatus
AAAAGACCAGCAATCACATTGTATTTAATCAAAATGTGCAGCTTTAGTGAAACGTTCACAGGATTTTCCAGCATGTGCCTTGTATCTGTAAAACTTGGAGCAACTGGAGACATGTATTGGAAGTGAGGCAGCACGGACAGAAAAGCACGCACATTTAAAATATTTTGTGTTAAGCGATCAACTTGGCACTGATGCTTCAGGCATGTTAGGGTTAGATTTCATTGAAAATAACTGCTAATTAATAAGATTTGGCGCTTCTAAACATTCAGGCCTGGAAATCTCAGTGCAGGCGTCTGAAATCAGTGAGTGAAAACTCCGTATGGAAATGCTGGTCCTGAAATCCAATAAAGTAGTCTCTGTTCAACTAATAGTGTTTTAGCTGCAGGAAAACCTGGACACAAGGCCTGCAATGCATTACCTGAGTAAATTTGCTTGATAAAGGAAGTGTGTGGAGTCTATCCTGTTCTTTGCAGCAATGAGGATGGGATAAGCTGCATTTGAGTATCATGAGTAGGTCTGTTTGCCCATTGGAGGCCTGTATTTATCCGTCTGATCCACACCAGCTTCAGCCAGTGCTGCAGAGTTAAAGGCTTTTGCTGCCCCTTTTATGGGTAGCAGTGGACTTGGCTTTTTGAAGCATGTTTTTCCACAACTTAGTTAAGGAAGCCTTCTGGGATCTAAGATCTCATTTGTCTGCTGCCTCGCTATCACCTCTTCCTCTTTGCAAACATAGTGAAGAGGTAAAGAAAGGACAAGAGGGCACGATCTTAAGCTCTGTCAGGGGAAGTTTAGGTTGGATATTAGGAAGAAATTTTTTACAGAGAGAGTAATCAGACATTGGAATGGGCTGCCCAGGGAGGTGGTGGATTCACCATCCCTGGAGATTTTTAAGATGAGACTGGATGTGGCACTTAGTGCCATGGTCTAGTAACCACGGCAGTTTTGGATCAAGGGTTGGACTTGATGATCTCAGAGGTCTTTTCCAACCTGCTTTATTCTATGATTCTAAAGTGGAATTGCAATGGAACTTCATCTGCATGAGAAGTCCGCATCTTTGTGTAGCTGTGACACTGATGGACAGTGTTTAGTGGTGGACTTGTCAGTGTTAGGTTTACACGTGGACTTGATGATCTTGAAGTTTTTTTTCCAACCTAAATGATTCTATTGTTCTATGCAGTAGTGAGTGGAAGCTCAGAAAGTCAAGTAATCCATCTCCCTAGCAGCCAGGTCCAATCACAGCCCCGTGGCTCAGAGTAGGTTTTCAACCCAGTCTGTGGGGGAATTTTGGCATGCTGCTGACAATTCAGAGGTGCCACATATTGCTTGGCTTGAGCAGAGGAATATGTTTGTGCTTCCCTCCCATTAGAGAGATGTGGAGAAAATGCATCCAGCTATGTGTGCCATTGCTGCAACTGACAGGAGGAATGCATGTTCTAGTTGGTCAGATATGTCCCAGGGACTGTATCATCCCTTGCCAAGTAGATGACAAGCTTGTACAGAGTTGAAAGACGATGTTGAGTCCTGGTAAGGCAAGGGAGTTAACACAGCAAAAGGAAAAATGTGGTATACTAAAAATCTGATGAAGGGGTTACAATAGATAGGTCAATAAAGGGATACTGATGGGAATTGCTGTATCTTATAAAAGCATGGAAGAACTTCCATCAGGGGAGAGGAACTGCAGACTTGGGGAACCTAATGAGCACTGAGGAAAGGAGTCTGAAGTAAGGAAGTATAAGGAGTGGAAAAGTGGTTTTTAACTTCTATGGGTAAATTGGAGTTTTTAATGGACTACTTATCTGAATCTGTTACTTATGATCTTGAGATGGAATTTCTAAAAATTCCATAGATAATTAAGTATCTTTACTGCTGAAAGCTTTTCCTAATATCTACTCTTGCTGTAGTTGAAGTTCATTAGCTTTTTACAATCTCCTTTTGACACAGGTAAGAGCTTTTTACAGTGTTCTTTTGCTTAGATGAACACTGTTATATGCTGCCTCTTAGCATTTTCCCTAAACCAAACTAGCCCAAATTTTTTCAGAAAACGGATCTTTTTGTCAGTCACTACTTCTCCCCAAGTGTTGCATATCTGCTGAGAAGCATAATAGCCAAAACTGAATGCACTGTTCCCACAGAGGCCTCGTGAGCCCCAAGGAGAAGGGAAGGATTACTTTACGTAATTACTAATGTAAGACTTGACTTTTGTCTCTTACCTAATATGTTTGCAGACCTGTCAATTTAACACACATTCTATATTGTATCATCTGTTTTTAAATGAATCACGGAGAGGATACATCCCTCCACAGAGAGGTATTGCATGGGATTGTACTCTCTAGGTATGTAGACTCTCTGAATATTTTTCAGGACACTTTGGTTTCCATCCTCTATTTTCATTTATACTGTTTCTTAGGTTGCTTATGAGGAGGTTATAGGAGATAAGGTCAGAAATCTTACCAAAGTCAAGATATATGGTGTCTATTGTAATTTCTCACTAAATACAAGCCATTTACCCTACCAAGGAAAGAAACTAGGTTGGTCTTACAGCTTCTGTTCCTAGTGACTGCTTGTTGACTTAGTCTTCCTTATTTTTCTTTTAATTGCTTATATTTTCTTGACTTTTTTTTTTTTTCTCACTGGTTCTCCAAGAGCTGAAATTGCGTGGTCTATAATATTCTTTTTTCTACTTTATGGTAAAGTAGCATTGCCTTTATCCTTTTGCAGACTTTTGGGTCTCCAGTTAATTTTCAGAAATTCTCAAAGATAACGGCCAGGAAATCTGAGACTTCTTCAGCCAGTTCTACAAAAGTATTTTACGAGAAATTTAATCAGACCCAGCCACTTGGAAAACATCTAGTTTATCTTTACCTAAGAATTCATGGCACTGCTCTGAGAGATCATTCATCCTTATCTATAGATGTTTAAATAAGCAAGCACCTTAATTACAGCTGACCTTTTTAATAAAGAATGAAATGAAAAGGCATTGATGTTGAGATTAAGTTCACCATCTCAGCTTTCTCTGTTACTTCTTGTATTAGAGCCTATCTTATGCTAACAACTGCATCATCCGTAAAACAAAGAGGAATAGAGGACCTCAGAAACTTTCCAGACTCTCTGAACCCCTGGCACTTAAAAACCCATCCTATCAGTTTGGATCAAATTTTACTGGGGGAATAACAAGTGTAGCTGGAATGTGTTCAAGGACTTGGTATTATTTTGAGTCATTTGAGCCAGGAAGGTTAAAAGGGGAATATGGGGATGTTTACTGGCAAAGTGTCAGTTGTGTCCCCGGTGGTACAGGTAACATGACATTGGCACCAGACTCCCAAGTCTCAACTGCAAACGGCTCTAAAGGACCTGATAGTCTACCTTGAATAAAAAAGTAATTTTTTAATGCTTTTTTAATATTTTTAAAGGTTTTTCATGCTCTAACATAAGAGAACATTAGCTGCAATAAAGAGTATCAGTAGTAAGCCTGAGTCATAGATGGGAGTATGATAGGAGTCCATAAATTTTAAGTGTTTTGGCAAATCAAAATCAGCAGTCACAAACTCTGTAGTTCACTGTGCAGTATACAACAAGGGATTATTCTGATGTGCTTGCATACACCAAACACATTGTTTTCCCTTTAACATCCACAGCAGTCTCCCAGTACAGATTTTGATAAAAAACCTAAATGGGTATGAATTCTACCATTGACAGAAAGGCCAAAAAATGCAACAGTTACATTTCTGAGTCATGCATGGATATGCCTTTTATTGCCAAGGGTATCTGGTCATCAAGTCAAATGGGAAAATCTCACAGGATTTCTGTAATACTAGAGGAAAACCAGCAAGTGTTAGCTCTGACATTTCTTAAAAAAAAAAAAAAAAGACTGCAAAGGCCTTTAATATGACTTTATCATCTTGAATAGCTCCTACAGGAGTTTCAGCTTCTTAGGAGGCTGCAAGAAAGCTGCAAACATTGAGGGAATTGACAGAAATGTAGCACTTGGGACCTTCTTTAGTGCATTTGTGCTGAACCAATAATTTTCAAGACTAATGTTTCTGGAATTATTATTGTGCACAATAAGAAAGATGCTTTAAAAACACATCTATGTGTATGTGTGGGAAGAAATCTTGTTCCAGCTGAACTCCCCAATCTCTCACCCTCACTGGACAAATTGACTTTAGGGAAGAAATATTCAAAGGCATCTTCTTGTAGTGATGTCTGTTGTCATCCCATCAGGGATAAGAAGAAAGGACAAGATTTTCCTCGCGACCTCACAATGTAGGATGCTGAGAAGGCTGAATTCCAAAACTGATTGATGCCCTGAGTCTGCTGAGAGGCAGCTCTGGTTGCCAGGAGAGCAATGATGGTCTTCTTATCCTCCTGCCCCTGAGCTGCTGCATCTTCCTGGTAGTGTTGCTCCAACACATCTCTCTGTAGGATTACAGGCTACTGAGGACCTTGCTCAGTCCTCCCCATTTCTAAGGCATAGAATCACCAAGGAAGGAAAAAGGTTCATGTGTAAGAAGTATTCTAGGCTTCTGAAAAATGTCTACTGTTGTACCAGATGGGAAAATGTTAGTTAAACTTATAGTAACTTAATTGAGTTAGGATGGAGATTGATCAATTAAAATTATCAAGTGATTGTGAAAGGTTGTCCAGAGGAAGCTGGCAAAAGGCCATGCTGAAAAGGAAACTGTTAGGAAGTGTCTAGCAAAGTGAAATTATCGGATCATTACCTGATTTAATATTTTCATCAACAACCTCAATACCAAAAAGTGGGTGTGAATGAATGATATTTTTTTTTGTGGTGATGTAAATGTGGGACATATTAATAATAAAAATGTGAATTACCACATTATATAGAAATAGTTAGATGACGTTGAGATCGGGAACCATATAAATGTGACAGAACATTATAGTACAAGATGAAAAAATAGGCATTTTGGGACCATGAACGAGAATTTCAGGCATTAACTAGTGCTTGAGCTGTGAGCAGAGAAGAAACCAAGTCATGTTTTAGTCTGCTATAACATAGCTATAGCAAAGCTCCTTGGGGTCGTAAGTTATTAAATTCTTCTTTGGGTGTGGTGACTTCCATGCTGTGTAAAAGGCTCTGGTATGACAGTATCTGAAATACTGCGTCTCTGTGTATGATCTCACAAAAATTACTTCAAGATGGAATGAGTGAGAAGGGTATGATGCTTTTAGCAGCCCATCTTAAGAAAGGAAATCAGAAGTGTGGTTTCTTCAGGTGAGAAAAAACAAAGGTTGAGAAGGATATGACGATCATCTACAGATTTAGCAGAGGAGGAGAATCTAAAGAAGGGAGGCAGAGGGAAAAGTGCTCTTTGAGCAGAAATGGCAGCACTGACACAACAGCATTTTCATACGGAAAAACAGGGAAAAGCAGTTGTGAGAGATTTCCTGTAGTACAGATTGCATGATTCCTGCAACTCATTTTTAGGATAGGAATTGATGTGTTTTAATGAAGAGTTTATTAAACCCTGTTACTTAGTACAGCATGGGGCTGCAGGTAGATGATTGCAGATGTCCCTCTCACTCCTGTGCTTCAAGCTTCACTGTGGAAATCCCCATTCCCTCCACTGCTCCCTGTTTTTTCACTTCCTCTCTTCTTGCTCCCATTTCCAGAACTGTCCAAATATATTTTATTTATTTTTTTTGCATCGTTTATCCTGCAATGGACATGGTTTGACTGGATTTTTTTCTGAGACAAACTTGCCTTAGAAAGGGGACAAAAATTCCTGCACCTCGCTCAGCCCTGTAGAGTCACATGCAAGAGCTGTACTCACTGTTTCGCCTGCTTTTTCAATTGGAAAGAAATTCTCCTTCACACTGGCTTTTCAGTTCATGGACAGGAGGAGAGAGAAGCACTGACGGTTTGAAGCAGAATTTAGAAATCATGCTATTCAGTAACCAGGAACTCTGATGTTTTTGTGTAACATCAGAGAAAAGCTCCTTGTATTAACATTCAAATAGGTGCATAAAGTAGTTATTGTTTTCCTGGCCGTACAGAGTATGCTGCCATATGCTCACAGTCAGAAATGGCATGAGGTACTATTCATAATGGCTTTTATTTATGACAGTTTCTGGGATCCAGAGCTCTAGCTATAATGGCTCAGCAGGTTTCCACAGCTCAGCTGTGACTAGACCTAATTCTGATTCATTCAGACTGTTCCTGCAGTCAAAGGCAGTAGCAAATAGAAAAGATACTGCTGATAAATTGCAGATAGAAAAAAATATAAAATCAATAAAACAATTACAGCTGATCCAATCAGAAACAAGTAGAGAAATTAAGAGAAGTTGAAGGAAGAACACGGGAATAAAATCCACCATGATTAGTACTAAGTGTGTAGTGCTTATCACAAGAGAGTCAGATACTTAGATATTATGCAGCAGGACAAAAGAATACAGCAAAAAATGCTGCTGAGGAAGAAACTATGTACACTTAAGGCTAAGTGTCTTGCAGGGGCAGGAGTGGTTTAGAAAAGTACCACCCATGGCATCACATTCAGTTCTGTCTTGCACCTCTTTTCCCTTCTCCACTGTTGGTCCTGTGGGATTTTTGCACTCAGTTGCCAGCTCAGTAGTCAATAAATTGCCAACTCAGTAGTTAAAAAGATAAAGACTACTAAGAGGTTTTGCTCTTCCCAAACATAGCATCCTCTGCATGCTTGCTAGGTTACAGAATGCAAAGCAAGCCATTCAGAGCTGGGTTTGAATGGACATCAGCCCTTGCCACTTTCACAAACTCTGCATGTGGCAAGGGAGTATTTGTTAGGAGCATTTGTTGTTTCAGCCAAGGATTTAGCAAGTCCTATCTCAATTCACTGTTACTTTGCAGGAGGAACTGCAGCCTTTCAGGACTTACAGGTAGGGGAAAGGAGCTCTGTTGCACCATGTGATGGCATTCACATCAGCAGGACAAGGACTGAGGGATACTGGGAGAAAATTATGCTGAAGGAAAACACATGTTGCCTCTGAAATGTTTTTGTAGCTCTTTTGAAAGATTAGGAAAAAAAACAACGTCATATTGGTAATATGTTTAACATGATCTTACCTGTGTTCAACAAATTTTGACTGCAGTTATGTTTAATTGAATAATTGTTTATCTAGCAGAGAATAAATCACAGCTCACCAGCAGCAACTTTCTCAGAAGCCCTGTGAGCTTACTTGGATAGGAATTTACAAGTTAAGAGGGTTCCCAAAAATATGTTCCCCACACCTCAGCTGATGTCCTGTCTCTTCTGTTCCCCAGCGTGGTCGTTCCTGTCTGTCAGAAGGAAGGACTAGTCCCTTCCTAGCATTAGACTGAGGCCTTTTGGCAAAATCACAGGTTGTTTCTGGGCTGAACCCCAAATGCCCCTAGTTCCCTAGGTGCCCTTACCTGTGCAGGTGAAGCCATGATGTGCTTTTCACTCAGAGCAGCTAAACTCAAGTAGCAGTTGTGTTATCTTGGCATTCAAGCAGACATAGACCTCTCCGCTCCCACTCCAGCCTAAATGAGTATATGATGAGTTCTCCATCACTGCAGAACTCTGATCCAGGGGAAGTCATGGACCTCGGGGAAGTCACAGGATCTTGCTTGCACCCTACATCAGGTATATGTGAACTGAGATCCACCCTGGATGGGTGCTTGACTTCCTGCTGGGTATGCAATATCCCTTTCCCACAGTGACTTCCAAGGGGGGAAAAGCCTATGCACAAGTGTAGGGAGTTATAGTGCACTCCACAGGTCCAGAAGATCTCCCCACAGTTTAGGAGTGGCTGTTGACAGCCCTTGGCTCATGGAGACTGGCTATCAATGCTTGTAAGTCCTCACTTCTATCCTCAAATAGGTATTTGAGCAGAAGGAGGAAGCAGGAAGATGCTCACCCCTTCTTCTCTCACTGATTTGTGTGATGAAGATTGTTGGATACTGACAGTTTTTCCTGCTGGTCACCTTGGAGGATAATTAAAAAACAGGATACCAGTTTGACTCCTAATCTACTGCAGCACTTGCTTTCTTAGAGCTTACAAAAAGCCCAGAATTTAGAAATTGATCATGAATGTGCAATACTGTATCTTTTCAATGGACACTTGAATTTAGCTGAGCTCAACCTGACGTGGCACTTTACTGCAATCCAATCATGATAGCAAAGAAAGAATTTTGTCTGTGTTGCCTGCCATGTAAAAGTAAACTTTGACAAGTCACAGATGCATCATTCTATAAATTCCTCACTAAATTTGTGTGAGACCTGAAGTGATGGAAACAAAACAGAAGTGTTTTTGGTTGTCTAGAATCTGTGTGATCAACTGGGATCTGCACAGTCGTTGCTTCCCTGCTGTAAGTGTCACATTCCCAATATCAGCAGCCAAGTGCAGTTGAATGTGATTTGTATAAGGAAAGAAAAAAATTGTCATCTCTGGGATGCATGCAGTTGTTTTGGCTGAGTTCTGATGAAATGTCACTGTGGGGTTTTTTTCCCCGAGGTCCTGCAAAGAGGCTTATACCCTCTAATTTCAAGAGCAGAACTAGGTCTCATGAGACCTTGCAATTTTTTTGCCATGTAACTCATGTGAGATTTTCTGCCAGTCAATCTACCAGCACAAACAGTAAGATTATCAAATGCAGTGTGTGTTTTGCTGCTTCTTGAAAATAGTTGAAAAAAGGATTAAAATCATTAGCTTTTTCTTCTGTTAGCAAAATGGAGAAAAAAAAATTGACTAATATCTAAAACTTGTGCTCAAATTCACAGAACTAAGTGACACAGACTCTGGACTGATTCTTCCTCACAGTAAGACAGAAGGTGCCATTTCCATGTACTCCTCTGGAGACACCACTCCTTGGATTTTGGATGACTGAAATGAGGCATTCCTCTTCGTCTGCCTCCAGGTACCAGATTCTCCAAAACGGAAAAGGTAGAAAAGCAGTGTTGGGGCCATCCCACATCCTTTATCTTGGCTCCTGATCCTTGCCATGCACAGAGAAAGGAGCTGAATGCTCCCACTTCACTCCAGGCAAACCTGGCTGGCAGGGCTGCCTCCAGACAGGAGCTGTACCAGGACTCCCCCAGGACCAGAGCGCTTTCTTTTTTTTTTTTTTTTCCTTTCGTCCCACACTGTGGGCTGCAACATAAAAGCTATACCCAGGGCTCAATCTGCTTACTTCAAACATCCAATATCCTCACTGCTTTGCCAGGGAGGATTATATATTTTTCACAAAGTGAGCAAGTATGCTTTCAGAGAAAAAATATTTCCATGGCTACAGATCCTTCTCATGCAGTAGAATGGCTTATGCAACTCAGCTAGCAGAGAGCTAATAAAATGAGAGCTTCCCATCTAATTAGATGAAAGGATGGCTGGGTGTTTGATGTCAACTCTCTGTTTTACACCTGAGACCCCTGGAACCGTCTCAGGTGGCCAGAGATGCTGTCAAAGTTTTTATTTTGCATGAAGATCAGACTCCATTTTTGATCCTGTAGGTTTTTGCTACTGCACTGTACACAGAAGTGGTCCTTGTGCAGTTTTGTAATCGTGGTTAGTCCATATGCTGTTGTGTGCTCATATCTCACGTGTGAGAAAACTTATCTGCTATGCAAACAGAAGTTTGACTTACGTTGCTGGCATGGGTATGAAAGTATAAAATCATAGAGGATCTGAGCAGTGCTAAAATACCAAAAGACATTTATCTCCTTGTGCAAGGAGATACTTTGTGAAGTACTGGAATTAAGATCATGGTGTTAACAGAAGATGATGGTGCAGGGAATATCTGGCAGATAGTTTTTGTTATCTGTAGGGCACATCCTCTTGATGCCTAGACTTTCATATTTTCTCTGAGTTTTTCTGTGGTATGTATCATGAGAGTGACATAAAATTTCCATTTCTCTACCCAAGCTAAATTGTAGTTTATCTATAGGTAAAGTGTACGAGTTCAATATATAGGACTATGAGAGTGTAAATGGGCTTTTGTTTTTTAAGCGTCAAATTCTTGTAGTTCTTAGTTTAATCAGTTTTACAGCCATGAAGAGTAGGTAAATAGGAGGAAGCACTCAGAACTTCTGTTCATCTTTAAAACCCTGTCAAGTATTTTTTAAATACTTCTGATCATTTCTCTTAATCCTGCCATTGTAATGAACCTGAGTCTCCCCTCAATTTAATGAGGTGAAAGCATTTCTTAAGGATTAGACACTAGTGTGATGTATATTTGTAACTTGAAAAGTATCTGGCAAGCTAGAAAGAAATTCTGTGTTAATTGAAGGACAGCTTCAGTAAAGATAAATTGAAATAAACCTCCTAATGATGTATCTATGAACCAAAACAGATGGAAGAGACATTTCACCAATATCTAAGTACCAGTAAGTAAATGTGACAATATTAATTTGGGTGAAAGGACATGATTAGTACCCTTCAACTTTTTTTTATAGCAGATAAATCTAATGTATCCTATTTATATGACTGTGAAGAGCTTCCAGTCATATTGTAAAGATTTCTAAGGGCCAATTTGAAAGAGATTGCACTACAAGTGTCAAGTTGACAAGCTCACATCCTCTCCTTGATGTGAAGTGCTAAGTTCATGAAGATGTCAATGTGTTGCCTTTGCCAAGTCTCCCAGCTGGAGAGTAATACTGCATAATAGTCATGAGTCTTCGAAACCAACATTATCAGTTCAAGCATTGCAGGGTTTCATGGGGAAAACCACAGCACGAGAAAGTAATTTTCAGATAAGTTACATTCGGTGGCATTATTGGAATTGATTTCGCATTGCTGGGGCAGATGTACGAAATTCACGCTCGCTCTTTCTAGTCAAATAATGTTCCTGGTAACGTTCAGTGGAAGCTTTGCCTGGGCTGGCAAAAAAATCATGAACTCAAAGCAATTTCAGGCTGTTGCAGGAGATGTGCATACATTAGCACATATGAGTAGTGTGCCTATACACATCTCAGTTCTAACAGTCCCCTGGTTTTCTTACAATGTTAGTCTGAGCTATGATCATCAGGGGTTATCTGAACTGGTGCCTTCTTGATTAAAATGAGTGAGGAAAGATGGGCCAAGCATTAACATATTTCAAAAGCTCTTGACAGCTGGTCTGAAAGTGCCTCCTATCTTCTCACTCTGAGTAAAACAGCGTCTGAGTCGGGGCACATTGTGAAGTCAAGGCACATGATGGATTCAGTCATTTCCCCCAAAACAGCCCCTGAAATTAGTGGGACAGTATGGAAGTGACAATTGAAAAGGTGTAGAGCTGATGTGATTGGGTTTACTTGTGATGGGATGTCTTTAATTTGTATGATTGCTTTTGAGAAGCCCTTTGAAGTTGTATTGAGTGTGCCTATCTTTCTGGATAGGAGCCCTCGCCCTCTGAATAACACTTCTGTACACCTAATGAATCAGTCAATCAATACCAGCTTAAAGAGCTGTGCTTCTGAAGGCTAACCATCTTTTTTTTGTACTGCCACAGTGGTGGTGTTTTCTGTATGCCATTTTTGCCCGTGTTTTTAATTTGTATTCGATAAAATACATATACTTTTGAAGTGCATACCTTACAATAGGCAGCTTGAAAGCTGCCACCAGGCCTACCTCTCTCTGAGATGCTGCCTGCTAAGCAGAGGAAATTGTCCAGCTTGTCATTGCCAAGCTAACAGGGCAATGTAAGTAATTTAAGTCCAGAGTGAGACGCTTGTCTCCCTTGGGTAGTGACCTTAAAATGTTTGAGCTGTTCCACATCAGATTCACCATGTCTAGAAAAGAGCCTTTGACTACTGCAGTGTAGCTCTTTATCCTTTGTCCAAAAAAGAACATATTGGTGGCTTTTCCATGCTGATTAGGCCAACATGAGTCATCCTCAGGTCTTCTGGGGTGACCATTGCAAAAGCACTGCTAGACTGTGGTTCAAAAGTTCTTACCTCTCAAAAAGAGAAAAGGAGAAAGCCCAGTACCCACCAACATCCTTGTGCTCATTGAAAAGCCTCTACCCAGCTCCCAGACCTGTCTTCTGGGACTTAAAGGAAGAAATATGAGGATTCTTAGAGTCAGGCAGTGTCCTGTCAGCCACTGAATACTCTCATTCTTCTCTTGAATTCTCCCATTTCAGCTTCTTGCTTTTTCAGCAAGAGACCCTTGTAAACCACAGTACCTGACTGCCCTTCAGTGTTGGATGTATGCATCTTTGCAACGTGTCTAGGAGGTAGTGTTAGTTCCATGACACTCAGGGTTTTGATGCCTAAAGAATTGGTGATCACAGTTTTCCACGCAGCGAAATACTCCTTGTGTACTGGAAAGGCATTCAATCAGCAAGAGGTCCTTATGTTAAAATTATGGCTTAACTAAGAATACCAAAACACTTTAGCGGTTGGATGAAGGCTTTTCTGGTAACCCTGTAGCTCTGCAATGCCTGAGGCATTGAAATATAAAGCTTTATACTTGTACTTTAACCGAGAGATCATCCAGCCTCTCCTGGATATTGCAAGGAACTTACTCTGGTTAAGGCCCTTGCGTGGTTCTGTGGTAGGAATATCCATTCTTAATTTGATAATGTACCATGGGATTTCCTTTCATAAGATTTTCCTCTCGCTCTGCTCCAGTCTGTCTTCTGTGTAGTTTTTGGACCTTTGCTGGAAGTATACAAAGCAGGTAACACAATCACTGACACAACTCCAGTAACACATTGAAGATTCCTGTCTAATTTGCTGGAGTAGTACTGACAACAAGGAATAAATGAAAGGAATCAAGCAAAATGAATGATTACTTGTCCTCACACAGATTCAAGTTAAAATACAGAACATTATTTCACTTGAACATGTTTCCCTCGATTTATTTGTTAAACAATCCGTGAGAATAAATTTGATAAGCTGTACTCAGGGTTGGTGAGTTATGAAAATGGAAGTTTCATTGCTGTCCTGGTCCCAGAAGACAGTATCTTTATTACCTTTTTAGTTCAGATTCTGGGAATAATATTATGTTTAAAAACATAGATCAAGCAGAAAGGCAATAGTTTTTATGTAAAGTGTGCTGGTTTTGAAAGACATAGGAAGCTGAACTGCTTTTATTCATATGGCTATGAAAAGCCATTAGGAAAACTGAAATTATTTTCTGTCTGTGCACTAAACCCTTGCTGCGCCTTGCTATGATACTGCATGCTAGAAGACTCACATTTATGTGACCTATGGGCTTTCTCAACTGCCTGCATTAAAGTAGTTGTGCTAACCAACATACACACGGCCTCAATTTTTGTGGTCTCAGGAGCAACACCCAGGGTGCCAGGGAGAAGCCTATTAGCCTCTACCTAAGCAAGAATGATGAATGCCCTCCCTCCCTCCCAAAATCACCCTGCCACCCCCACCACGGAGCTGTTTGAGAGAGCACCACCTGCATACACACACACTAAATGCATCTGCACCTTCTGAGGCACTGACTTGCTAATGGAAACTGGTTTTTAACATGAGCAAAGGCTAATTTACATGCTTGGGGAAAATCAATCCATAAACATGCGTGTGACAATGGGATTTTTGACAAGAAGCACTGCAAAATCTTGTTTACCTCCTCTGAAGAGCCAGCAAATATACATCAGGGAAACTGTTACTTTTGATGTAGACATATAACTTAAATAATGCTCAAATGATTGGTGCAGGCATTGGCTACAGAGGATAAAAAGGAAAGCTGGATTAG
The DNA here is from genome assembly GCA_013399855.1 of Oxyruncus cristatus. Taxonomy (NCBI): domain Eukaryota; kingdom Metazoa; phylum Chordata; class Aves; order Passeriformes; family Cotingidae; genus Oxyruncus; species Oxyruncus cristatus. Next base: position 62,613 of record VXAY01004615.1, read on the forward strand.
CTAAAAATAGTTGTATTAAAAATCAGTGTATATTCTTCCTCGAGGAGAAGGGGAAAAAAAATGAACCCACAACTCTAATCTTGGACTAGACTACAGGTAGAAAAGTTCAGGTCTTGCCCTTCTCATTTTTGAAAGACACTTTTCTAGTTCAAAGTGGCTTTGGTTTAGCTTCAGGGGAAATATCAAGGATTATAATTGGAAGACTTTTCTGGGTTTTCCTAGCTGGATTTCAAAAATACGGTATGTACTTAACAAAGCCACACACAGAAAAAAGAACAGAGCAACTTTGAAATAAACCTTTCATTCCTCCTGCTGCCATGCAGTCTATACCATCACCCTACATTTTCCCTGAGAGGGAGGAGTATGGAACAAGGGATGAAGGGTATTGGAAAATGGAGAAGTGCAAGATTAAAAATAAATCAAAAAAGGGAAGGCATGTTGAGAGAGGTGGATTTATGCCAGCTCCTAAATTCTCCACTTAAATGGGTACATCTGGAAAGATTTGTCTGTATTTAATGGGATATTTCAGCAATTAATTGCAACACAGTTGATTAGAAATGTTTATGGAGATCTGAGAAGGTGGACACCAGAAACAGCTGATTTTAACAATCTGCCTATCTGTGCTGTGCTCTGAGCCTGTCCTCACTGAAAGCCATGGGCAATGAAATGCTGGCCCTACTGCAGTCAGGGGAGAGGTGTGACTGACCTTGGGGGTTGTGGTGTAGGATTTCACTCTAGGAAACACAGTTTTTATATTAATGGCCGACTAAACATTTGTGTCTATGCTTTCAATTCGAGGTGGGGGTTGCTAACTTCCGTCTTTTTTTTTCCTTAAGCCACTGCTATGTTTTCCTGCTCCTACCTTTTCTTGGTGCATATTTTGCACTTGCTCTGATTAAATATGGTCTTCTGGGTAAAGGAGCATTAAATATTGAGAATGAAACATTTCATCAATTATGTAGTTAAGATATATTAAGACAATAAAAACACACCTTCTTTATATAACTCCCTAGGGCGGAAGTTCTTATTGTGAAAACAAAGAACTCTGAATGGTATAGTCTGCAATAAATTAACCACTTCATATATTTAGAATAAGAAATATTTGTGTTTATATATTTTAAGATCTCTAACAAAGAAGGGTCTTGCCATTTTTCTAAATTGTTTCTGAATTGCAATATAGCTGAAGACACACAAGTCACTTCAGTCTTATATAAAAAGCTGAAAAGGTTGATAGCTACTACAAATGATCCTCCAGAAAGATTTAGTCACACTTTACTAGTTGCTAGGAAAACATTTTCTTGAATATATTTTCATCTGTTTGCTGTTCAGGGTTAAAAATTTACTCTTTAAAAACTCCTCATCCGAGGCTTTACAGAGTCCTCAAGAATGGAGGGAGTGATCAGCTTGTCCTTTTGGTCAGGTTAACTGTTAAAGATACAGCAGCCAGAACCCTCAACTATTTCCCAGGGGATCACTTCTGTCAAACCATCCAACTCTAGTGGTATTCCTTCTGCTGAAAAATGCGTTTACCTTTTAATATTTTACTGATAAAAACCTTAATTTTTATGCTAACCCTGGATTGCCTGATAGTTTGACTCCATCTGTACGTTCCTCTGTGGAACCATTTAGTGTCAAAGGTTTGTGAAATGTTGGGAACTTGTCATTTAAGAGGGTTTTGATGATCCACAAGCAAGCAGCTTTAATGTTTGAGAATCGGTTCTTCTGATGTTCTAAAGAGTAGTGGGAGTTGGGGCTTGTGGGTTTTATTCCCTGCTCTACCACTGATTTGTTATTTGCTGAAGACACAGCGTGCCTTGTTGACAAGGCTCATGATGTTTCATGTTTTATTCTGAAAGCGCTGGTTCCTACGGTCACTTTACGGGGTATCTCAGTTTGCTATTGTTAACAAGAGGAAAGTAAAGAAAAAAGCAAATTTCTATTCAGCTTGCTGTGAAGAGTCAGAAAAAGTAACTTATGAAAAGACTATTTCTTTAAAGGTTATTTAAAAATATCAAAATTATTGTTTCTAAGTCCAAAACCAATACCAGATCCAAATATGGCTACTGCATGCTGTCAAAATTTGGATTCTGGTTTATGCTCAGATCTTTCTGTACTAACTAGACTCCAAGCAGTGTTTGGTTTTATCTTCCTCTGCTTTAGGAAGTTTTCTCTTGCAGGCTCCTGGCAATAGTCTAAATATTAAAGCTTTAGTTGACAATAGCAGTCTTCATGCTGACAGTGCTGATGTTCCTTAGAGGAAACTTGTTTCTAGATGCTGCCTTCGTTCTCCTTTTCCTTCTTCAGAGATTTGAAAACTTTCGTTGTTTTATCCAAGACCACAGAGAAAAATCTCAAGGTCAATCTCTGCTACCAGTTTCCCAGTGAGAACTACAAGTCAGTGTTTCTGTTTTCCAGATTACAAGACACAATGGTCACTTCCATGGTGTGACCAGTGTCTATTTATGGAGCTCTGATTTGAAGGGAACAACAGGGTTATGACTGGTGGACAAAAAACAGTAAAAGCAACAAATGAAAGGATGTTTTATAATATGCTTATACTGGAAATCCTTATGGGAATGTGACTCACCACTGGCCTCTGTAGTGTATATACATTCTAGAAAGAAGTACCCAATAACCAGAGTGGCTTTTCTTCTCTTTTGGCTTTTCTGGACAAAAATCTTTTCCTCGTAAGCTTGTTCTAAACTTATAGTAAAGCCTATAGTGAAATTTGAGACATTGGCCACTTGCTCTTTATGCTCATTCCCATTATATCAGGAATTCTGATGAGTGGAGTATGATGGACAGGTGCTCCCTGACTAAATCATTGGTGAAGTAGCTGTTGGCGTCGTGGTTATCTCATACTGTCTGTAATGAAAGAAATGACCCATTAGGAAATAATGTATCATAAATCTAGGTAGAAACTCTGTAGTTAGAGGTTATAAGATGTAAAAAGGCAAAAAAACCCAGAAATAAACAAACAAAATAACGCCAACCCACCAGCTGTACATCTACTTTGTGCTATTCTAACAATGACTGATATTTAGCTCTGTTTCTCTCCCAGGAGAACATCCCAAATACATAGGTGAGTGATGACCATGGGGAAAAAAAGGCTGCTTTCACCCCAAACAATGAGAAAAATTCACCCCTGAGGGAGAGAGGAAGTTTTAAATCCCTCTCACACCAACGAGGGAATGGAGCTGAAGTACCCACGGGATGCACTTCAGCCATTCCGCACAGTCTGTGATGGAGGCAATGTTTTCCCTGCAGCTGGCTGTGTATTCTAAAAGAATTGTTAGGTCTGTTTTTTGCAAAGCCCAAGAGAACAGACACACAGCAAGCCTTGGCAGTTCCTGGGCCTCAGGGGACAGGGCCAAGACACCTTTTATTTTGTGGAGGCCTTCGAAACAGAATGAAGGTGTGAGCTACTCAGCTCATTTCCAGTCTGAGGGTTTTCTGGGTATGTGCCTCGAGACAACAAATGCAAAAGCATATAGCTACCAATGGCATTTGACATTTACAGGTTTTTGCGGGAGCTGGTTCAGGAAATCCTCACAATTGTTATCCTATGTGAAAAAGTTCAGTGTGATCTGACACATTATTTTTAATTGTTGTTGTCAATTATGCTGCAGAGCCCGACTCTCATTCACGTTACACCCCTCCATCTCCCACATTATTAAACACAGGCTGTCTGTAGGGCTGGAGTTTTGCAAAGAGACCCTGTTGGCTCTTTCAGTTCAGATCGTGATTGTAGGTATGTCTGAGTCAAAGTGTCTGAGTTATTCTGAGTCTGAGTAATTCCTCATCTTAGCTTGAGAAAGCAGGGAATCTTGAAGATGGGGGGACCATTTGATAGAATTAAGGGGAACAAAAGGGCAGCTTTGATATCATGGCTTTTGACAAGGAGAGGAACTAAAGAGAATTATGGTGACCTCAAGTTGCCACAGAGTCTGCTTTAACTTGGACTTTGTTTAGCAGGCTGGTAGGGAAAAAAAATATTCTATTCTTTGTGGCAAATACGTGTTTTTGCCCTATCTGTTATTTGTAAAGCACGAAATCAGCATCTGACAGTGCAACCTTTGTATTGAAATCATAAATTTTTGAAGAAAGTTCATCTCTTGTGAAGGGGGAAAATGTCATTTCTAGTTTCCTATTATTGTCCCCCCAACCCCCTTTCCTTCCAGGATCTGAAAGATTCCACCCCTGTAAGAATTGCTTTTACTATTTCACTAAATTTGCCTAGTGACTGTAATGTTCTGTGACTTTTTCCATAATTGTTCTATTGGAGAGGATGCCTTAGCACCCTCCCAAGACATTACTGGGGAATGAAGGTGGGAGGAACAGCAAAGGTTGAGCTGACTTCAGGACTGATGTGATCTTGCAGTTGACAGTGGGAGGCTTTTTTCCTCCTTTGCAATAACATTTGCTGCTATAGGAACTGTCAGTAAAGTGGGAAAAAGCAATTAATATTTTTGCCTCTGTCTTTCACAAAATCCTTACTTTTCTGCAAGCAAAGCTCTCGAAAGAAATCATAGTTCACCTTGAGGAGTGTTAGGGGAAAAAAGGACCATAACAACTTGCAGTGTGTCATTTGCTCATTAGCAATGACAGACTGTGGAGGAAAGGTATTTCACAGCACAAGTTTTGTAAATACAATTCCCATAAAATCTAATTTCAGGACAAATAAAAATCAAAAAAGGAAGCTAATTGGACATTTCTTTCAAAAGCTGCTTTTTCTTCAACTTTTTGTAGTAGAAAGTTCAACCCAAATTTTTGACAGCCTGAAAATGCAACACAGAGGAGAATTATTATACCCTGTGTCAATTAATTGGAATGTTTTTTAACAAAATATACCTGCCCCTTTTGCAGATTTTGCTTAGGAAGGTGGAAATCCACCCGCGTGAGTGACTCACTAAAGTCCCCTTACCAGTACATTTATCCTGTTATGTCCATCACTGATGTGTCCCGAGCCAAAAGGGAAGCAGCAGGAAACCATGACCTGTGCTCTGAGCAGTCAGATCAAATCAGGGGATTTTCACAAGGTGATAAGCTGCTTTGGCTCCCACTGGAGTCCTGAGCTGTCTTTCTCTAGGGCATTAGGTGTTAGACAGGAGACTGCTGCCCTCTGCAAGCTCCCTCGCTGTGTGTCCTGGGAACGGACACTTGTCCAAGCACCTGCTGGTCCTGAGTCTCCACTTGGAGCTGGTATTGCCTTTGTTGGGTGATCTTGGTGCCTCCCAGAAGGTGGAGAAAACCGCTCCTTGTGTGCAATTCAAGACAGGTACATACAAATGGAGACCATAACAAGCATAAAACAGAACTTGGCCTCTGTGCTGGAGAGTGTGCAGTGTGAAGACTTCGATTTGCAGTCTGACCATCTGTTTGGGATTTGCACCATCAGTTTAGCAACTCTCTTCCTCCAATACTCAGAAATGAGTTGCCTAGCTCTGCCCTATTGCAGTCCATAGGAATTATGGATCCAAATAGCTCTTACGTGTCTGAAAAACTTTTAGAAACTTACCAAACTGTTTGGAGGGCATGGTTTTTAATTTTCCTCTGCAATGGAGTAGAGCGAAGAGCAAAACTCTGGTTACTGATGTAACCAGAATTGAAGCTTCATTCCTGTTCTTTAAACCCTCAATCTCTCCTGCATTAAATCTACTTTAAATTTTAAATATTTGTCGATGTAAATAATTTAAGAACATAAAGGGCAGTGCCTGGAGAGCCAAGTTGTGTTCATGATCTGGTTTTTCTAAGCATTAAGTAGGTACCTTAATGCTCTCCTTTGGTTGCATAGGTGCTCAGTAAGACTCTCTGAATTACAGATGATGCACAATGTCTGATTCATTTACAAGAGTATTAAAGTTTCTATGTAAATGTCTTAGAAATGAGAGTGTGCCTTAAAAGTTTCTTTAAGTCCTTGGGACAGTTCATACACAGCAAACGTCTTTGAGGTGTGAATATTTCCTTTTCCAGTGAAAGGCCAGCTGCACCTACAGTCTGTGTACAGGATGGATAATGGTGCTTAAAAGCTTCAGCAGTAAGAGTTAATAGAGGGAAAGAATTTCCTGTGGCTTGCTAGGTTTTTTCTAGTATCTGCAACCACATCCAGCCTCTGTAAACACCGGCCTTCATGGTGAATCTTCAGCCATGTCAGGCACAAATGGATTGAACAACAAGAGTCAGGGGAGCCAGAAGTTTTGTATTCTATTCCCAGCCTCAAATATGAGATTTCCTCCTCTCACCTCAAATTTCTTCTGACTTCTCCTGTAAGCAGACACATGAGTCTCTGCAGCTTTTGCTGTAGCTGGGTAAGACTGAAGTGTTCATCTGGGTTGCTCTTGGTGAGTTGGTGTTCAGAGGGCTCATGCCCTGATGTGAGGCTCAGTATGTGACCTACACCCCTGTCACTGTCCTGCACACCCTTCTGTCCGTGAATACACCTGCAGCAGCTCATGCCTAATGATTCTGGCAAGTAGAGAGTGGGGGCTGCTTCTGAATAAAGTGTGTAATCGACACAATTTATGGGGAAAAAAAAAGGCACAAAAAAAATCCACCAAAAAAACCCCAAACACAAAAACAAACAAACAAACAACAAAAAAAACCCAAACAAACACCAAGTGCTGAACACCTGAAGTTCCAACTGAATCAAAAGGGAACAGAAAGGTTCCAGAGTGCATCTCTTGATGTTTGTTGCACATGATCTCTTTCTATGCTAAATGGAGAGCTCGTAGGACCATAGTAAGCTTAATTTGTTGAAAATTTAAGTTCAGTAAGATTCTGGGGTGGAAAGTTCTGTAGGAATTTGGAGTCTCCATAAGTCTTGGACCAGATAGTCTCATCTCTTCATGTACATAGGAGAGATGGGAATTCTAGAGATAGGTAAGTTTCTTCAGTTGTGAGGTTCACTCTGGATTTTCTGGACCATGTGCCTGAAACAGACTTCAGATAGAGTCTGCAGGAGTTGAGGGTTACAAGGTGCTTCCCCCACTGGGGATCATACTTTACAATAATATTGATTTTTCTAAAATTATTATTTTTTTAATCCCAATAAATATTAAGGGTTAGCTGACTGACAGCTAATTTTTTTTTTTTCTGAAACCCACCCTTTTAAACAAACTGAAGGGTTAATGCAACATATTTTTCTAACAAGAATTTGTAAGGTTTTTGATTAAAAAAGGCTAATTATTTAAAAGCAGGAAAAACTTTCTGAAAACCCAGTTTCATGTCTGTTGCTGAGAAATTCCTTGAAAGTTTGTAGAGAATAGAGTTATGACAAGGAATTGAAGAAAGGCAGCTTGTCTTTTTCATCTGCTCTAATCAAGATTCTGCTCAGATGTTTTTTATGAGTTCCTCAGTCTGCCAAACTTGCAGATTTTGAAGAAGAGAGCAGAGCTGCAGGAGGTTTAATCTGGTTTGTGTTTTCCCACTGAATTATTACCAGTTGAACGATTTTTTTGCAGTGCCTGCTGTTGGTTTCGTGCGGTTGGATTACAAACCTGTGTCCAGGTGAAGCCACTCACTTCATGCTACCCGTCCACCTTCCCCAGGCTGGGGGTGTTGGGCAACGCAGCTCCCTGGGGACACTGCTCAGCAGCAGGGCTTGACAGCAGCTCCTGTCCCTCCTTCCTGAGCCCCCCAGGTGAGCCAGTGCAGGAGGATGCTGCCCTGTGCTGCTGGTAAGCGCCAGAGACGTCTTGCTATGCACAAGAGCCAGGAGGAAGCATGGAAGGAACTGTGATTTGGAGAGGTTTGCTGGCAGCACAGATTAGACCTCTGCTCAGGGCTGTGCCTAAGCAGCAGGCATCCTGTCCTTCCATTTGATAGCGAGTCCTTTGTATAATACCCGCTTTAATTGAATTATGGGTCTCCTGCTTGCTGCACTCCCTGTTATAAAATCTGTGACTGTACTGGTATCGCACACAAACACAGAAAGAGGGTTGTTTTGCTCAATAATCTGTAGCATTTATGGTTACATATGGGGTTTTTATAGCTGTAGCTCAAAAGAAGCTACTGACTTCATTGACTTTTCCTTGCCTAATTGAGGACGCTGGGGATGGCTCTATGTGAGTTATGCAGAGTGGACATGAGTTTTCTTCTGTATTGTGTAAATTTGAACCTGAGACCCATAGACCTATATTCTATGAGAACCCACCTTACTTGTCCCTACAATACTCAGTTCTGTCATTTTCATCACTAATGGGATTTTGTGACTGGGTGACCTTGTTAGTACAGCAATACGCTGCCTGCCATATCATCAGTAATAATAAAAGAGGGGGAAATTGCCAGCTGAAAAAATTGTGGGGGAAAAAAACTATGCAAATTTCTTCCTATTCTTTTCCATGAAAAGAAAAAAGCCTCTATTATCTTAAAAGATTTATATTACTTTTGAATCCCACTTAATGTGATGAAATAGTTAAAGCACTGCTCTTCTCTAGTACAATTTGACAAAATAGCTCTTTAAGATCTTCTTGGGGAAAGAAGGACATAAATATGGAGTGGATCCTTTCAACACAGCAAAACCCGTCATTAGACTGGGAGGATATTGTGACACCAGACACCAAGAGAATAATTTTTTTAATGTATTTTAGGATGTATCATGGGTTTATTTCAGATGTTTGTTATCTCCTAATGTTATTTAGTTCAGCATATTTTACTATCATATTGATAAATATTGTTCTCCTACCAAGTCTGGCTATTTTTCAGATGTAAAGCTGATATGCATAGCACATAGTTAGGAGTGACCTGATGACTTTATGTACTGAATAAATAAGGAAAGGGAGCTAGGTATAGGAAAATGAAGTAACAATTAAGTCTCCTGTGTCCCTGTCCAGTGCTACATTTGCCAGACCACACTGCCTCTTGATTTACGACTAAAGTCACCAAGGAAAGTTTATACTGCTGCCTGTCAGAAGGATATATGAAATGAGGTTGGAATCACATTCATCACAACTCCATGGCTGGCAGAGCAAAGGAGGAAATGCAGATCTGTGGATCTGGGCAGGATCATATAGGGAGTGCTGAAAAGAAGAATCTGGAAATTCCACTAATTATCACTTTCTTGTAACAAGATAAGAGCAGTGTGTTCAGAAAACCACCAGATTAGTTCGAAGGCAGACTTTTTAGGAAAATGCAAGAGCGTTTCTGGGATTAGTGGCCTGTAGGGGAATGCCAGTGTCAATGAGCAAGTCTCCAGTGCTCAATGAAGCATCATGGTGATCACTCAGGCTGGAGTCTGCCTGATGTCACGGTGCGATGTCATGCTGAGGTGCTGATCTGATCAAAGAGCAGGAAAGCAGCACTGATGTCTAGCAAAGATGTTACCTGCACAAGAGTCTGCACTGTGCTGCCTCTGGCACCATGGACATGTTGGAAAAAATAATTTGGTAACCCACAAGGTAATATTTTCTGTTGGATTCGAAACCGCTTGTGATGTCAGAGCATTTTTTTTGTTTGTTTATGGAGGTGTTGTGTATTATATCAGACACAAAGGTGATATGCTGAAGATTTATGCAATACTGGTTATTTTTTAGTTTTAATCCTAGCTAATTAGGTTCCTTCCTGGTATGCAAATATCCTGCCCAGTTGGTTCACCTTGAATTTTCTACTGGACACATTTCTTACACATAATTAGCAGCAATTCAAGAAAGGAATAAGTATTGATAGCATTTATTACTGCACCATCTTTTACATATTCTTGCAATTCTTATGTAGGAATTCATAACAAACCATAATCCACTGATCAGTATCCATGAAGCTCCTAGACAACCATTAAAAATAATAGCTAAAGAAGTAACAGTAAACAAGCTTCTGATATAACCATGTTAGATTATGTGTTAGTTCCCTTAAAGAGAAAATGGCCTTTAAAGGAGCTCTGGAGCACGGTGCCTAGGGTGGCTGTGGAGTCTCCATCCCTGGGAGATGTTCAAAACCAGCTTTAGCTGGCCTTGCCCTGAGCAGAGGGAGTGGAACAGATGATTTCCAGAGGTAAAAATTTCTCAACCATCCTATGACTCTGAGTATATTCAAAATCTCATCCTCCATGGAAAATGGCAGACATGCAATAGGAAGGAAAAAATAGCTCAGTATGTAAACTGCTTCTCTGGGCAAGCCACAATCCAGTGAAATAAACTTAAATTTAGGAATGCAAGTTGTGTAGCCCATAAAGCAGGCTTGCTACTTACCCTTTAAGTAAATGGGTACTCTTATGCATGAATCTAACATACCTAATTGCTTTGTTGAAACCCAAGAAAGAAAATGACTCCTTTTTAAAAAACATACAAATTTCCCCCAAATTAAATATGTATGTTAAGCATTGCTTGAACATTTATAAATAAGTCTCAGACTAAATTTATGCAGAAGCTACTATAACATTAATAATCTTTTGGGTTTTTACTTAAAAGAAGATTGGGGAAGAAAAATCTAGTCAGCCTTTAGCTTTCAGCTTTTTTACCAGCTTGAACTCCTGGGTTCCCATAAACAAGATTTAAGAATCAGTCTTTACAGGCTAAGTCTTAATAAAATCTGGACTATGTAGGGTTTTGTGGGCGGTGGGGTGAGGGATATGTGGAAGGGTTGTTATTTCCTTATCTTTTTGTGGGTTTTTTTAAATCAAAATAGTTCATGATAAACAATTTATATTGTCAGCCATCCTTTGAGCCCAGAATTGGTCTCAAATGGGGTTGTTTAAGGCACAGGGCCTGCCAAGTATGCATCTTTCTCAGCAGACAGCTCTAATCCTTCATGGTCCACCGACTTTACCTTTATGAGTTCTTTTGATTGGTAATTGAGAGAATAAATCTTTGAAGAACTTACATAAATGCAAAAAAGGAACCCCATTAAGATTCAAGCAGTAAAATGCCTACTGGCATATTTTGTATGGTAACTTTTCAGTCTTCTGCCATCTAAATTCATTTTCCTAGACAAAGATTTGAGATAGGCATCCAGTTATGGATTTTGTTTTCTTATGCATTGTCATCTGCACCCTCTATATTTTAACTTTTACTACCAGCACAGTAAGTGAACTGAGAGCTGGATTGTTCTGAAGAACTTTCCATTATTGAAGATGCAGAGCAGAATAAAGAATTCAGTGTATTAAGGCACTTTATCTTTCATGTCCCTTTTTCAGGTATACAGATGAGACATTCTTTTTAGTAAATTTTAAGTCTTACATTGAGTGTAGGATTAGCTAGTGATGGACTAGTGCACCCCTTGCTAACGAAGAAATAGGAGTGAGCTCACACACAGACTAGAGCAGGCAACTCTGAGCTTCTTGTAAAGCAAAAAGGCAAACAGGGAGCACTTGCACTTGCTACCTACCTGCTAAGAATTTGCTAGCCCCATAAACATGAGCTACTTTCTGTTCACTTGCTTTTCAGCCTTTCACTCCAGTGACCGCTAGACCCTGGGCAACAAGTAACTCAACAAAGGGGAAAGTTCAACTGAAAGCCCTAAAAGTTACAGTGAGTGTTTTCAAAGGCAAAAGTTTCTCTGAAGTGTGTAGTATACAGCTCAGCTCCTGTAGGTTTGCTTACTGGTGGGAAGAATAATTTCAAGGTGGCTTGTTAGGTTAAACATAACCTCATACAGAACCTAATAAAGATTTGACCTCATTAAATTTGGAGACCTCTTGGCTTTGTGCTGCTTTACTTATCAATTTACAATTCCTCTTCCTACATGTTTCTATTATGAGATGAACACAAACACATACAAAAGGGGAAAATTGAGAATTTTAGTGGAGAAATTTAAGGGATTTGGTAAAAACTAGACCGTTTGCATTTTTTATATATTTGTGTAACAATTCTAAAAGCAGTACTGTAGCAGTGCACCCATGATAGTCCATATTCAAGAGGACATGCAGGAGATACTACAGATATTGGACAAAAATTATAATTTCACAACAGATACACTGCTCATCCTGTGGGACTTGTGGCTGTAAAACTTGCACAAACTGCATATTGGCTTTGCAAAGAAATAAGTTCTATTTATACAAAGTAGTTTACTCAGAGACTGTTCTTAATATACAAGGTTAGCTACAACTATAGAAACAGACATGCTTGCTTGTGATGTACAATTCATTGCACATTGTCTTTAATATTTGAATAGGTCGTAATCTTTTTGTAGGGTGGGTGAAATATGAGCAGCGGGCCTTATTTTTCTGCTGGTAGTGTAGGTAGCATTGAACAATATTCAAATGCTGCTGCTGTGGCAAGATTGTCATGTCGCAAACATAACCTCTTCTAAAAAAAGAAAAAAAACAAAATAAAATTGAAAAGCTGAAACTTATAAGGGGAAATCCTTGTTCCTGTTTCTCTGCGCAGAAGTCCAGGCATGGACGGGGAAGAAGATATCATGATAAATGAGTAATTGGAAAGTAGTAATTAGTAGTTCTTAAACTCTTTGGGCAATATCCCACAGTGAGTTCATACAGCTTGGGTGTTCAGTGCTTCATATATCAAAAGCCAGAAAAGAAAGTCCTGCCTTAAACTTTGAAATCCATGATACCAAAACAAAGATGTCTTTCCATTGATACAGGCTGGGGAGAAGGGAGGACAGAGAAGTACTTTCATTTCTGTTTCTCATGGAATTTAATACCCATGAAGTTGACAAATTGGTAGTCTCAAAGACCAAAAGTTTTTGTCTGGCCAAATATAGCTTATGCAGCACTAGTGCAAATATTGCTGTCCTGCCACATCAATGCCTGCTGCTCTGCGCAAAGAGGGAGAGCATCAGGAGGTGTTTGTAGGATGTGACCTGGCTGTCAGGCTGATGTGGTGTGTCCTCTCTCATTGACAAAACTGTGGCCAGTAGGGCTTTGGTGAAATGGAATTGACTTTAAGGAGAGGGTCATCCCAGATCCTAAATATTACAAATAGCTGCAAGCACAAAGTATAAGCTAAAGCCGTAGTCCAGCCCTCTGTGTTAGCAACTTCCATTCTAAATTAATGCCATATTTGACTTAAAGTTTTCTGTTATTTACCATGATGGAGTACTGTTCTATTCCCCGTGTCATGCTTCTTCCAAGTAATATCAGATGTTTAAGAACTTTTAGTAAGGAAAAATCACATAAGGCCTGGGATATATCCCGTCTGTAAATTGCTTTATCTGCCCACACTGACAGTTGTCATAAGATGACCCTTCTTCTTCCAGGAGTCTTAACTCCAATGCTTTGTGTTCAGAGAGTATCTCTGAACCCAAAACTAACCCAGAGCTCCAAAGAAAGCTACACAGACCCTATTGAAAACCTTGCACAGCGCAATGCTACACTCTAGCATGTCATCAAAGCCTACTTCGTTGTGTCCATACCAAGAATTTGTGGACAATAAGGATACCATGAGGTGACATTACACAGGAAACTGTGGTGGCATTCTGAATGAATTGACGACCCTTATGTCTAGCTTCCCAGTGCTCTCTGACACTTTGCCTGAAGATCTTTTTGGAAAGCACCAGGTCAAGGTATGTTTAACATTATACTTAGATTTTTTTTTTTAATAATTAGTATTATCATTTCACTTTGCTTAATCTCTGTCTGCCCTGATTTCAGGTTCCTGTCACCTTTCACTTTTTTCTTCCCCTCCAGCCTGAACATTTCCCTGCTTTTCTTTCTCTGCCACATGACTCCTTCTCTTCCCTATCATTCCTATTTCCCCTGGAAATGCTGTGCAGCTTCACTATCTTTTTCTTCTCCATTAGACATAATGCACTGCTTTACTGTCTGCCAAGCTGAGCATTCCCGTGTCTAGAAGTGACATGGGTGATTTGGGTTTTTTTCTTTTTAACTTACCAGCAGCATTCCCTGACAGAGGTAGCTGTAATGGATCTTCGATTTTGTATTAAATTCTTTCTTAATAAGGCCAGTTATGCTGGCAAGCTTTGTTCTGCACAGAAACATATGCCCAGTTAACACAATATATTTCAGATAAGTCTTCAGATTGTCATTAGAGACATCTCTCTAAACAGGGAATGAAAACAGCATCAGCTTTTTAAGAAATTCCTTGCCACTGTAGGGCAGTATTCCTGGGATTGCTGTGTATTTAAAATTTATACATTTTGTATTAGGAATTAAAGTATGGGTAAGTGCAGCAGCATCAGTCTTCCAGTGGTTTCTGAGTGTACCTAAGGAGGGGGAGGGTAGATATTGTCAGCTTTAGATACCTTTGCCATTTAAGATGTAACACTAGTTAGAGTAAACTTAAATTTCAACATTATTTCAGCCCACCCATTCTTCTTAATATTTGCCAAGTTTGCCTTGCACCTTCCTTTGAAATCAGTCATTTGGATGATTTTGTGACGGAACAAAGGAAGGGACAGGTTAGGTCTTTTGGGTAGCTTGTGCCCCTACCCCACTCAAGAGATGGTGACGGCTGGAGTGGTGCTCCCAGCATTCATCTGAGTAGAGAAGTGGTTAACTGTGAGGGCTGGAAATTCGGATCAGATGTGCTCTTTTCTGCCTGCTGCACAGTCTGTCACATGTACCCTACCTGCCCGCCAGCCTAATTCATCTTAGAATTAATGTCCCCAGTGACGTACTAGGAACACTTTGGGCACTGTGGCTTCAGGCACATGCACATTTGGACAGGCATTACCACAGTGATTATACTTGGGCAACGTGTTGAGCATTTTTTAATTTAATTTAATTTTTAATGGAGCTTGACATATTTCCAAAGTATAATCAATGCAGTGACATCTGCTTGAGCCCTGGCTCCACAGGTCCTGTCTAGCTCTAGGTCTTATTCCCAACCTTCATTTAACTAACTAATATGCATATTTAATGATGTGCACACATTTTCCTGATCTTGGAATGCAGTATCATGTCTGGCTGGAACAATTTCAACTTGTTATTGCCTTGTTTCTGTCTCGGGCATGGTCCAAGACTCTCTACTGCTGCGTGTTAACTTTCTGCTGGCCCTAGTCTGTGAGCGAAACCATTAATATTTTTATTTACAAGTGTAAATGAAACATTTCTGGGAGAAGTAAAACAACAGATTAAAGCTGTCATATTCTATAACCTTTTCCATGTCAGGTACACATTTTTCCTTTCTGTTTAGATCACCAATTATGCTGACTGGAAGGTGAGAATGGATTTTGTCTTGTTGTTAATGTTATTTTTTTTTGTCCTTCACATTAAATCAGATATTAAGTCCAACAGGTATATATTAAGAGTTGTGTGGAGTTTTCCAGACACCTTTTCCCCCATCTCCTGATAATTGCTGCAACACCTGAGTCCATGGGAACAATTTCTCTGAAGTGCATTTAACAATGCTAACAGGCGCTGCCAGCTTGGTTTGCTGACAATTTCCTTTATTCTTTAATAATGATTTCATTTTACACCTTAACGAAAACTAATGTAGGAGATAAAACTTTAAATTGCTTCAAAGTGATCCTGTAATATATTTGGCATTGATCTTACCAATTAAATGTAATAAGAATTAAAAATTTATGTATTTTAATTGTCCATTTAATAAGTGAAAAATATAGCTTGTCTGATAAATATACAAAGATTTGTTTAGTTATTGGATTAAGTCCTTAATTTTGTGGAATTCAATTATCAAACATGAGGAGAGAGACCATATTATGGCAATAAATGAAAATTACAAATACTGTTTCTTAACCATTTTCCTTTTAATAACGAAAACTCCAGTCGTAAAAATATTTGTCAGCTCAAAACTTTTAGTTATCCCCTTCCATCACAAGCATATGAAGGAATTGCATACTTTCCAGGTAGCATGATTAGGTAAACTGTTTGAATTCTGGCATTCAGCATATAAACCCATTGTAGGTAACTGGAAATCATTAATTTTGATGCTCCTGATGGAGGCTGAGCATGACGTTTAAATAATATTTGGTATCAGAAGCTGCATTTTTCTTTGAAAAATGAGCCTTTTCCCTCAAATCTCACTGCAAATTCAATATGCTCATAAAAAGAAAATGTTAATGTGGTACACCAGTCAGCTTCTGAACAAGAGACATTGTACACCCAGTTTGACGGTATCTGAACCACAATCCTTTTCTAAAGGGAGAAGTCTGCTCCTACACATTTAGGAAAACCGTTACTATTGGCATTGAGATGCACATCTGGAATCCCTTGTTCTCCCTTCTCCTGTTCAGGCAGCTGCAAGTGCCAGATGTGCATAGAACCTGCCTTTCTTGTGAGACTCCTGAGAGACCGTGGCACCCTTGCTTCCAAATGCTTTTGTCACTCTGTGCTCCCAAAACACAGGAACAAGTTGTGTTGGGTTTGTACGATGGAAACGTATTGTAGGAGGGAACACAAGGGCCAGCAAGCAGGAGAAGCTTTTTTAAAAGAAGGGAAGCATGGATACATGGACACATTAGACTTGTCCCTTTTCAGTTTTATGTTGCCTGCCAGTCTGCCTAGAGGAAAAAACAGACAGTGGCTGTGCTTCCAATTAGCGATTCCTGCAGCAGTTTTTGACCTGACATAAGTAACATGGCATAATGTGCAATCCATGTCAAGCAACTTCATTTACTATTAGCAAACAGACACTAGGATACTGAATGATGATTCATGATCAGGACACTGGGGGAAATCTCTGTCAAATGCAATATGGCAAGTCCCACTCTATTATGTGGGTAATGCTGTAAAATCTGAGGGAATGAACTGGCAAGTTTGGAGCACAAAGTAGCTGGAAAACCGGAGAGGAAACCTTGGCTGTGGTGACATCAGTAGGAATTCTGCCATCGGTTTCCATGGAACCAGGGTTTCGCTCAGAATTTTAAAGGCAAGAGATGAAAATAATAATAATAATAATAATATAATCAGAGAACTCATTCATGGAAAAGGAAATTTGGCTTTTTCCTAGACCAGAAGACAAACATTGTGTCTCCTCTCTAAATCTGCACTTAGATGGGCCAAAGGAATCCTGCCAAAATGATGTTGTGAAAGTAAGCCAAACACAGCTCCAGCAAGGGCAACATGGTGTCACTTCTGCTTAATGGATGTCTCTGCATATGACAGTCAGATAGATGCACCAGAAGTGTGCCTGTGTGAGCTGAGGACTCACAGGTAAGTGTTTCTGTGGCACTGAGTGCTTTCCAAGCCCTCCTGGGTGAGCCCCATCAGCTGTGCCAAGTGCAGGATGGAAGTAGACTCTCCATAAAAAGCATGTTTGAATATTTCAGTGTTTGGAGTAGATGCTGGATCTCATGGAAGTTAGAAATTGTCAAAAGGACCAGGTTAGTTATGTCCAGAGAACCCAGGCAGTTCAGGTTTTGGCTTGGACCACTATAGAAAAATGAAAACTGTATAAGAATTGGAAAAGGAAGAAAAGAACCACTAATTTCATTCTTGAGCAAAACACAGGTCCCAAGAAGCCTATTTTCTGAAGTCTAAGGGAGTTGTGTTCCACAGGATCAGAACTCACCGTCAGCCTCAGGACCAAGATGGACCATTTAGAAATAATGTAACAGAAAGCCTACAATAAGGGACTGCCTTAAGAATTTTAAATTAACTGGATGTTGCTTCATAATTATCTAATTCCTCAAAAGGAATAGAACAATTTTAGTTTTCGGTGCATTAAAAGAAAAACCAATTTATTCTGCAGGAAATAATTGTGAACCTATTCAATTTTATCAGGCAACAAGTGCAAATACCTATGGCAAAAAATGCATAGGTATTATATATGTATATAAACTAGTCCAAAACACAACTTTCAATTCGAAGATGCAGAATGGGTATTTAAAGAAAAGCCATGTGAAAGTACTCTCGCACTCTAAAGTAAAAGTCACCAATTATGATATTCTTCTTACCATTTTAGATTTTTCCACCCTTAAAATTACAAAAATGGCTTAGAGGATTGTAACTTCCCTAGGGACTACATCCTTCCCAGGATATGTTTGAGCTTGGACAGCTGCTGGATAATTTGTGCTTCTGGAAGGCTTGCTTGTTCCGCAGGAGTTATCTTCCACATCTCTCCAACTCTGAACCAAACCCAGTGCTGCACTATCCTCCTCCCAACTTGCAATGTAATTACCCTTGTATGGGGGAGCCATGCTGAACAATTTTAGTGTCATAGTTTCTGCTCTTTCATTGTCAGAGTTCGAGCAACATTCTTTATCGCATCCTTGAGCAGAGCTGTAGGACTCACAAGGATTGTTGTTCCTTGGCTATTACCGAACCAAAAGGCAGGTCTGCTCCACAGCACACGGTTCAGTCCTACTATCCCTGTTGTTTAGGGACTTTCTGGAATGCGGTCATCTCCAGTGCTTAGCACTTACTTTCCCACCTGTTGTATGGAAAAGGTATGCGCTGTAGCCAGCTCTGGATATTGGAAAATATTTCCAAACCAGTTGAAGTGGACACAGTTTCCTGATTTCTATCACACTCATTCTTGGCCTGTGTGAGTTGGCCTGGATTTCACCTGTATTCACGGGAAACAAAAGCCTTGTTCAATGAGTAACCTTCAATTCTCCCTCTCCTGCTGATAGGTGCAGTCACCTTCACATTCAGGAGCGTTTAGTGGACTTCTCGTCTGAGACACTCAGGGATCATGATGTACTTAACCCTGCTGGGGTTGACATGAATGCTAAGTATTGCTCATCCTTCCTAACATCTGAAACCTAATCCTCCCATGGAAATGTTTTTTCCATTTGCTTCTTGCAGCCTCCAGCTTCAGCTGGACAATTCTGCAGCGCCAGTTTGAAATTTTGGGGCCGTTGACATTTAAATGGGTCCTGAAGTGTTACAGACACAGCCTGAAAAGAGGAAGGGTGAGGGAAAGCCTCTGGAAACAGTGTGGTTTGGTAATCCTTACATGAAATCCTTACAGTAAACTTTCATTAAGTTGGATATTAAGACTATTTTATCATAGGGTTTCTGCACTGTACATCAATCCCCTCAGTAACAATAGATCCTTGCCATACTCCTTGTTATATTTTTATTATTTAGGTTGGGAGCTGTGTAATGACTTTTCTAAGGATTTACAAGACAATTAGCTGTTTGGCCAATAGCTGCATATTATCTTGCAAGGTGGAAAAAATATGCATAGGTCTTGAAATGAGGAAAAGGGTGGCAATCTACCCTTGGTATTTGCTTACTGCAGACAGGCTGGCAACCTTCCTCTGTACTTTAGTCATTACAACATTCTCCTTGTTTAGGAAAAAAAATGCTATCCCTTTTTTTTTTTTTTTTTTTTTTTTTTTCCAGTTGTACTGACTACATGATAATGGAAAGATGGCAGGTGAGGCAGGAAGAACAGGTAGACTTTTTTTCAGTGACAAGATTTGTCTATAGAGAACTAGGAAAGGAGCTGGTGATGGCTGATGATATGTATCAGTGTATAGTTAGAAAACGCTTCTATTGGATGTATTGTAGTATACTATAAATTCATCTTCGTCTCCTTGCTTCTATTCTTCAGAGCAATGGCCTCACCTTTTTCTCACATCACCTTTCCTAGAGGTTTAAAAAGTAAGAAACTCCAAAAAGAGACCTTTATAATTTTTTTCCCTGCCATTAATTCCCATCTTGACCTGCCACATGTGAAGTGCTGTTCTCCTGCGCTCCTCCAATGCACGAGTGGGGCTGGCTGGTCAAGTGGAATTGGCCCCTGCCAATCTTTTAGAGGCAGTACCCACCCTTTCCCCTGCCTCTGTGGGTGATTATATAAAGGAGAGCTTGGAACAGGTCTTCTTGCTGTAGTGGGAGCTCCTGGGGGTGCAGAAGGGCCAAAGTAGAGGTCCAAGCAGCTGAAGAGTGAGCTTTGGGGGCCTGCAAGTGGGGTGAGGGCATCAGCTGGGCAGTGTCAGGAACCTGCTGGCTTACCTCATCACATCTTTCTTTTGCAGTCCTGCAGATCCAGCCAAGATGCCCCAGACCCTTTGGCTGTGCCACCCTCTGTGTTCCTAATTGACGTTCACCTCTCCCTCTCTGTTCTGCCCAAGGCAAGAGTGAGGTTTCCCTCTGGTGTGTGAGCACAGGGCAGGTTTCAGGAGCACGTTGCTGTGGCCAGTCCCCTGGCTGGTAAGACCAAGGTGGTCAAAGGATGCTTTACTTCTGGGCATATTAAAAGGACGCTTGTTTGTACTTACCACAATGTGCCTTGCCTCCTCTCTCCCTGAAGCTCTGCATTCACTTTGCATTTGGGCTTCTGATCAAAATAACCATTGGCACCAAATTGCATAATAGGTGAAATGTGGTTTATTTGGCAGCCATTTGCCTATGCAGTGTTATTTATAGTGTTTATTTCAAAGATTGATGGCAACTGACAGGAGGTACTGAAACAATTGATAAAGGCAACTGACATTTTGTCAGCTGTCTGGGTGACAGGAATATATTGCTTGCACTTAAACTGTTTTGTGCAAATAAATCATCATTGATGCCAAAATCCACCTTTGGCCCTTTCCAACCAGTTCTTGAAAATTGGCTGGAAAAGGTTTTTCCTTAAGCAGTGAGCAACTTGCTTTAAGGATCAGATTCTTACCCTCAATGAAATTTTTCTGAGCAATTAGGTTTGTGGAGCACTATTGAAGTAGTTGAATTCTGTCATGGCAAGGTTGAGGACCAATGGTATGATTATCCCCTTTGAATGCACTACAAAAAAATAACAATTTGGTGAGGACCTGTGGGGCAACTTTTAAAATGGATGAAAAGGAAGGCTCTGTGCAGTGTATTTCAGCTATCATCATCTCTTTGAAAAGGTGCTAACAGGCTTTGGAAGGACTAAAGGCTTGCACCTGCCAAGGCTTTCCACCTGTCTGTGATTCTCCAAGGGATGCATATTCCAATCCCACAGTGTTATGCAAGTGATCAGTTTGCTGAGCTTTGACCTCTTTGTTTCTTTACTTGGCCTCTAAGTCAACATAAACACCAAAATGGCAAAGTTCTCATGTAAAAATATTGCGTGGGCCAATGACATATGGAGTTGACCTTATGTGGGTAAGCAAAAACTAAGGTGTGGTGAGCCTTTTTGAATGATTGTACTGCCCTCAGAAAATTACCTTCTGCTGTTACAAATGGGCTGTCTGTAGGGCTTTTAATTGCCACCGTGTTTCCCAAAGGAGGCAGTGGTTTAGCCAAGGATAGGTGTGATGGAATGCTTCTCCCTTATTCCTGCACAGCTGTGTGTCTCCATAAGACACGAAGGACATGACTGAAAGCGATGGGACATAGACAAGTCCTTTATCAAACTGTGCAAATGAGGAATGGGGGAAGTCTTTTCCAAGACTTGACAATTTAGTTGCATGTGTCCGAGGTTTTTTGCATGATGAAAAGAACATCATTGTTACATTAATTGCCTGTATGTGCACTGACAGGGCCAGTGAACACAGATGCTTTTCAGGATGATGTGTTGCTCAGCTACCCAGCTATCCCCTGGCATACTTTTCACTTCTTGGTGCTCTTCTTTCCATCTGAACCTGATGCTGTCACGTAGCAATAAGAAGGCACCTCTCACAAACATAAATGCAGAAAGAGACTGAATCAGTTCAGTTCCTCAGGCTAGATTTTGGGTGGGCAGCACAAAGGTAGATGAAGTTGAAAGGCCATACCCAAACACAGTCTGTATCACTGCAGATTGTCACTAGAATTTGTTTGGTTGTACCTAAACAAATCCTTGGTGTTAATGGAGCAACAGCAATCGAGTAACGGAAAAAAAGCACGGAGGAGAAGAGAAAGTTAATTTTGAGCTTAAAAACAGCTGTTTACCTTGCCACATTTATTGCAGAGCTGCGTGGGACTATTTTAACAGTCTTGGAAATAAATTCAACCGAGATAATTAAGTTTTTCTAATTCATAAAGTCCCTACATCATGCCTAATAGCTCTGGACATGAATGCCAATTGATGTCTGCTTCTGCAGAATGTGCTCTATGAAATTTTTTCCCCGTCTCTGTCTGAAAGCTCACAACTTTTCACAACTGGTATTTTTGCAAAGCTGCAGGATAAATCCCCATCTGGGTCCTGCTGTGCACCCGCACATGGAGTGTATTTATTGAAAATGGCTTGGCATTTAGACTTTTTCCATTGGCACTAATATGCACCATGCCAGGCCACATCAGGCTGTGTTACATCATGTGACTTGATGGGACTTGACATGACCTGACATGGCACAATGTATGTGTCTCCTTACATCAGAGACTAACAAAAGTACAGCTTAATAAAGAGTAATAATGTACGAAATACAAAGATTTTATTGCTACCCCTGATCAGAGGCAGGTAGCACATGTTAGGTTTCTGGCACACATTTCATTGTGAGTTTTTTGCAGTGAACTTCCATTCTACCTTTTGTGGCCTTATGCAACTACAGACCTGCTGCTGGGTCAGAAACCACTTTTTATCATTCCCTTTTGCAAATGTATTGAGAATCCAATAATATAATAGTTTAGGCATTTTGCCACACTAAGTGATTCAGTTTATCATTCTGGCCCATAATGTTTTCCTTTTGCCCTTCCTTGATCTCTTAATTTGTGGTACTGCTAAAAGTGTTATATTTAGTATGGCTTTCAACTCCTATTTTCAAAGTTTCTTTTTGCATCTCTAATGATATCCTCTATCCTTGTAATCTAGCCAGTGCTCAATACTTAATTTAAAAAGTTACTTAGGTGTGGTTGAGTGACCTCTTTTGAAACTATTAGTAACTTGTTTTGATTTCTGTAGTTTTAGTGTATGTTTTTGCACAAGCATTGCTTTGAAAAGTTAAAGTCTTAAAGAAAGCTATGCTGACATCTCACATGGAAACTCTCCATCGCTCTCGTGGAAGAAAATACTACCAAGATGTAATTTTCCAGGGGAATTTGGAGGACAAAGGAAGAGAAGTCCTTCATCTCTGTAAATGAGGCAGGAATTAGGTAGGTTTTTGTCTCTGGGGGTGCAGCTGCTTTTGATGCTGAAGGCCTGTTTGTCTTCTTCTGTTACATATTTTCATGACCACCAGGCACACGCCAGAGACAGGGGTGCATATAACACGAAGAAATGGGCACTAAGTAGTCCAGACATCTTCAAAGTTGCTTGTAGAGCCAGCAAGGTCAGAGTTCCAGCAGCCCCCCTGAATGTCACACCAGCTTGATTTAGCTCCTGACCTGTCCATACACCTACCCCGTTGTATGACGGGAGAGTGTGTTGGTGAGAGATGGTATTTCTGTGCAGATGCATCTCGGCAGAACTTGAGATTCTCCTAGTACTTGAAAATGAAGCAGGTTTCTAAAGATGTCTTGCATACCCGGGGACAGGCTGCAATCAGTGCTTGTCTGCTGAATGCTAGAATATCAGCATACTAGAGCAAACACTGCTCTATGAGAGTGTGGCTAGATGGCCACAAATCACAAGAGGAAGCTGATTCAAAGTTTTTGTTCATTTGGTGGTGGTGGTTTTTCTGGGTTTTGTTTGTTTTAAAATATATATGTGAGATTCCTTAAGAAAATTGGAGCAGGATCTGTTCTTCTAAACTAGAGATTTCAAAACACCTTCCTGGTGTTCCAGCTGTTCTGTCAACAAGCTCATCACTTCAAATCTACACCCAAGGGTACCTGTGCCCTCTGGCTTTGCCCACTCTGAGGTTAGGTAAATTTAGGTAAGGAGTGGGGTATGTTGCATGCAGTTTTTCTGTCCCCAAATTAGTTTATGTCTGGAAGAAACCGTGGCCTGCAGGAGTATGGTGTTCAACAAGGCCTTGTGACAGGCTGGAGTCAGGGTTTTGCTAAGTTTCTCCTTAGCACAGCAGGACTGTGAAGGGTCTCACAGGGCTCCCTTTCCCCACAGCTGAGGTGCTGAGAGGTGCCCAAGGTACTGTGTAATATTACTTGAATTTCAGGCTCCTTGACCAAACTGACTGCGTTGCAACCAAGTCTGCAGACTGGATCATCAGCTGTGGTTAACCTCAGATGATTTGGAGTAGGTGTAAGGTTGCAGTAATCAAATATAGGGTAACAGTCAGGTGGATTCAAACCCTGAATATTTATCCACATCTTATTAATGACTGAGACTTACTAGTTATATATAAGCCTAATCTCTGTTTAAATTCTGTTCAAATCTTGTAATTTGAAGAACAAATACATGACAGCAAATATATTACAAGAAATGCTAATAAAAAGCACAAAACCATCATTGTCACACAGTATTTGGAGGCAAACAACTGCAAAAAGTTGAGTGATGACTACAGGTGTGGCAGTGGCAGATTAACTGTAGTGTCTACAAGTACTGATGTGTGAATGAATGAATAAAAATTCTAGATGCGTCTCATGAATAAGTCTGAGGCTGTCTGAACTGCTTAAAAATATTCTTTGTATGAGTATAAAACCCAAAAATATTACTGTTTTCAGTTTATGAATTTTAAATGAACCCTAAAATTAACACTTGTATCACAGGGGAAAAAAATGCGTATTTCAAAGAATCAAAGGAAGAAAACGTGAAGCTGATCTTATTGACTGCTTCATAAAGAAATTGAGAAACTCGCTTTACATACATTCACTTTTTGACATCTTTAAATGGTAATTTCATCTTTCAAATGTCTTTTCTTTTTGTGTCTTCATCTTTCTTCTTCAAAACTCCTTTCAAGCTTCTGAAGGTATGTGACTTTTCCTTAGTATTAGGGAAAAGGGTTTAGAGAACTATCAGTTATTATATGGAAGTCAGGCTTCCTCTCTTGAGTTGGAGGTGTGGAAGGGAGGAAAAATATTCCAAGTCAACTACAGCAAGATGATTTTAATCTGCCAGTTTGGCTATCTGAAATTCTGTAATTTTACCCATGTGATTCTTTTAGTCCCTTTTGTGCTACCATATTCCTTGTCATACAAATAAGGCGCAGCACAATGGGGACTTCTGAACTATTCTTCATTTTAAGAAAATTACTGTTTCTACCTGCCGACTATTTAGGGCTACTTCTTCTAAAATTCATTTCAAATGGGATTTGTAATCTGACTTTTCACTCCAAATAAACTGTGGAGCTAGTAGCAACAGTCCTTTTCTTCGGAAGGTCTGGTATCCAAAATGGCAGAAACCAGCTCTGGGAGACATCTGAGTGCTGAATCCCACAGTAATTATACAAAAAGATTTCCAGTCTTCAAAATACGTGTGTTGGATTTCAGATTATATTCCTTCAAAATGCCTGTAACCTTCTGCATTAGAATATGGCCATTTCCTCATACTCTACTCTTCAGACTTGCACACAGAAAAGCCATATAAGTATGGAGTGGAGCAGGTAACTTAGCAGTAATTTGGTTTTTCCTTTCAGAATTACTCAGATCTAACCTACCACCCTCTACACTCCAAAGGTCTTCTGTGGGTATTGCCCCACCTCAGCTGCTGCTTTAGGGTTATCCTTCTGTGCTGATTCATGGAGCAAAAAATGACATCTTTCTTTGCTGTGACAGGGTAAAAGCATTTTGACATTTATGACAATCAGGTCTGAGGTACTTGGTGGCAATGCAGTATTTTTGGTAATTGCAGTACCTGCTGCTGGAGCATACCATAACTATGGAATACAGCAGTGTGGGATATGGACTTCAGAAATTTCAAGGCAGGTACTGCTGTCATCTGAAATAAAAACAGCTGCAGTTATGTTGTGACAAGTGATAAGAATTTTCTATTTCGGGAAATATTTGCGTACACTTGGGATGTGTTGATCAAAAGCTCTGGGGTGAATCACAGTCTTCCTTGGGGAAGAATTTTTGTCTAGACAGCAGGATATTATTCCTTGTGCCCAGCAGTGAGTACTGCAAGTTTAGTATTACCCGATTTTGAATTAAAATGAATGGTTCAAGTTATAATTATTGATGCACTGTTCTTTTTTGTTTGAATAAACATTACGTTATTGCCTGTCTAGAGTATATCTTAATTGTAGAAATTCTACATTCTATTAATCTTAATTACCTCCACTTCACTATTTAAATTTGGGGATGGAGTTAGAATAAAAACCTTCAAGAAAACATTCGCTTCTAATCGTCAAATGGCCAGTGGCTTCAGTGGAGGTACACAGCTACCCTGTGGAATGTGTAGAACTGGGGAGTAAACAGCTGGTGGAGGGTTTAATGCTTCTTTTTTTTTTCCCCTAAAGTTAGCTAAAATTTTGCCTTGCCTTTTCCCAATGTTGGGAATCTTATTCTGTTCAGATCTTATGCAGCTTGGAGAATATGTGCGTGTGAAAATAACAAAGCATAATTATTGGGTAACTTTTTGAAAAACCGTCCTCAAATACCATTAAGAGTAACATTTTAATTTAAAGTGAACCTGATATTGATTTCAGCATCCAATAAGAAATTGTTCCTCTATCAAAACAGGTATCTATCTCCCTTGACTCTGACTTGACCTGTCCCAAATTGTGTTTCTATCCATCAGCACGTGTTCTCTCTGTTGCCAACATGCCTGTAACCCTGGTGCAGACTTGTCTATCTTTAACTCTACGTGGCTTATGGCTTCCCAAGAACACTTGCACCCTTTCAGTCTGTGCAATACACGTCTGTAAAACAGAAATGATACGATGGAAATAAGTTCATCTTTCCATTGGCTTTCACCAGTTGCATGGAGCCATCTTCTCGTGGCTTTCAAACTTCTCCAGATTAACCTTCTCTTCCTCCCTGCTCTGTCTGGATCTGTCATGTGGTACGGTGATGTACACTATTAGTATTGAGAATAAGTCACATTATATCCTTGCATGTTAATTTAATTTTAAGAAAGGGCTTTACAGAGTTGTGGTGTAAAGAGTGACATAATTGATTCCAGTCATATTAAACTGTTTTGCTCGAATTTTTATTTTCTTTTATTTAAATCCTCTGCTTTTGGGAAAAAAAAACAACCCACCTGCTGTTTTAGTTAACAATTTCACCCACATGAAGTATAAAGCTACTGAATTTTATAAATTATTCCATCTTCAGTTTCTGATAGCATCACATTAATGTAGCACTATTGTTTTCGGGGCAATGCTAATGATTGACAGAAAAAGAAATTTCCTACAGATTTGTTTGAAGAACAGTGGCATGTGCCATTCCAGCTAAGAGGGAGAGTATATTTAATTTCACTGGTGATAGCAGTACAGTCTACTTCCCAGGATAGTAATTGTAAAGGAAAAAGCACACTTGTAAATGCTGTGAAGTGGTTTCTGATTCTTTCCAGTGAATTGCAGTGGAAATGAAGTCACAGGTTTGTGAGTTGGCTGTGCTGAGGACACCCCACAGGGAGAGCATGAAGAAAAATCCAGTGAATTTACCAGGAGGTTCTTAATGTGTTTCGTCAGTAGTCATTGAGTCAGCCCCTAAAACTGCCTGTTCTTTTACTGGGGAAAACCAATTTTTGAACAGCACAACATGGGCATGTCAGCTTTTCGCTTGCATTAATTATTCTGGTTTTAAAGTTTAAGAGAATAAAGTAGATTGGGGGTTATCTATGTGTCTGCTCAATCTACTTCATAATGAATTTAAAAATAATTTGAAGTGCTACAATGACAAATACGTTACCCTTGCAGAGAGACCTACCTAATGTACTTTTCAGGATTGATAACTAGAGCTTGCACTTTTTGACATCAGCCTATTCCCTTGAGTGAATTTTAAGTTGCATTGCATTCACTATGGGGCCATCTTCTGGTCAGTTTGCTGCTATAAATAAGCACGCTATTTATAATTGTATGGAATCGAAAATGTGCATTAGAAACATTTATGATATCTACTGTAAGTGCTAATTAAATTATATGGTGAATATGTGCCTCACTGATTTTAACATGTTGAACACTTCACAATATTATTATAAATAAATGAACATATGCTCTCTTCTCCCTTGCTACCACTCTTTCTCATTATCCTGTTAAGCACCCTAATTTTAATTGACTCCTCTGCAAGGCAAACAAAAATATCAAAATTCAAAACTCCATCCGGAATCTGGAGCTTTCTGGCCACAAATATTACCTTCCTTTTTTCCTGATCAATTTGTCCCATTGCAAACAAAAATCCATGTTGTATGCAAAGCAAACACCGACAGATCATGTGTGCACAAGTTTCACTGAGACTTTGCCATTGAATCACTGATTTTTCTACCCTTGTCTGGCTAGTTTTTCTTTTAGTTTTCATGGATAGAGAGCTAGTTAGCAAAACAGAGTTATTTCTATGATACTGTGCAGAGAAGACTGTTTCCTTGGTCATAGAAGCTACTTGCGAACTATTAGAAGGTCACAGACATGTCAGTCATGATCCATTACCTGTCTTTATCATCCATGGAAAATATCTAAGTGCAAATCTGTTTTCAGTCTTGTAATATGTCTCTGCTACATTCAATCTGATTTCTACCCCACGACAATTATTTCCTGTTTGTAAAACCAACAGTGAATGATCTTGCAAAACTCTGAAGCCAGGCCATAGGTTGAGGTGTTCATTTTAGTTGAAGGCATATTTTTTTTCCAAGCGTGTGCAATAGTTACAGCCTGTTCTTTCTTCATATATGTGGTCACCTGTGCAGTTGCAGCAGCGTAACCAATTGTTCTGCATGACAACTGTCTATAGGTTAAGGTGTTTATTAATAGCATTCCCCACAGTTTGCACTGGAGCCAATGCATAAAACACTTGATGGAGTGATTCCTGCCTACTCTGTGCTTTGAGTTCAGCCAATAGTAACAGAAAGAAGTTCAAGATTGAGGGTAGTTATGTAGACAAATGACCTCAAGATGATGATGACGATGATTGTTATTATTATTTGTAATTACAAGTGTTAATTCAGTAGTGATATTACAGGGCCCTGCCCTCAGCCCAAGAAAATACTGACAGCACAAATAGTAAAGTCCCACCAGTCATTGTTTAAAGAAAGGCATCAAAATAAGATTGATTCTAAACATTCAGCCCTGCTCACTAGGGATAGTATGCTGTCGTTAAAGCCTGTAGGAAATCCCTATGGGCTAGTTTGCAATTTGACTGAGGAATACTTTAACTACAGACTTACTGGAGGAGGCAGAAGATGGCAAAACCCTACACAGCTGGACAAGGACCATCTAGATTTGAGCTTTGTGATTTCCTATCCCTTTCACCATCCATTTTCCTTGGCAGTTCTCTCGAGTACTGCTCCTCCTCATGTCTTCCTCTTATCAGGGCTCTGTTTTCTTGGCCTTGTTTCCCTACCCTTTCACATCTTGTTCTCTGTCTCTGGCTGAGAAGCTACAATCCAGACTGCCACCCCAACCTGTCATCTCCAGAAGAGGATTGGTCCTATTTCAAATGTCTTCCCCAGAATGTCTGAGGTCAACCATCTTGATTATTGTTTCTTTCTGTCACTCACTCTGCACTGCCTTGTGCATTGGAAAGTTTGCAAGCAACTGCCTACTATCATCATCTGACCTGTCTTCTGGTTGTATTGCTAAGTAATATTGCAAGAAGATTCTGCAGTGGTAAGATCCCAGGTGTGCTGTGCTACCTGGGTGGGAGTCAAGTCCTGAAGAGTGTATAATCTCTTGGTTTCTCTGGTATCAGTGTATCCTAAAAGTTCTTGCCTCCAAGTATCAGTAGCACAGATTTGCTTTATGAGAAGCAGGAATGTGCTGTAGTCTGAAGGCAAATGCTATCAACAGATTTGATTGCTGCGGCAGGAACGACAGGAATCAAGGTGACTGCTCCATGACTACAGGTGAGGGAGCACAGGTCTCTGGAAAAGAAAGAACATCATATTTATCAGGAATGAAGTATTGGGAAGGAGGATGGGGTGGAGGGTGGGTGTGGAGGGTTGGTGGGGGCAACATAGTGAGGTACTTGTCTCTTCTATAGTCCAAAGGTCCTGAATGCCCCAACCCAGATGCATTCTGGATTTTTGAGTGAACTTTCTTTGTAAGAGGTAGATTTTATTCACTGAGGGTGAAAACCTTGGTATGTTGTAACAAAATATTAAGAACTACAAAGCTGTGCAGAAGGAACTCCAGTTTTTTGTGTGGAAAGTCATGTTCCCTTCGTTCTCAGATTCACCCTTCCTTACAAAAGGTAAAAACTCTGTTCTTATCTCGTATAGGATTGTCCTGCTGTATAGGGCAGCCCTAATTTTTTTCATACCTTATGGCAAACATTTTGCAGGGGTAAAAAATAAATTATACCATACCTGCTTTCATTTTCCTAAGGTGTTCCATAGCTAGGGTCTAAGAAGCACCAGTGGTCACATTATCTGTCAGGCTCAATTAACACAACAGCTGTGTTCCAAAATAAACGAGAAAAAACTGCTGTACTTGCTAATGCATTAGTGGCATAATACTGTGGTAATACAAATTATAATAATTAGGACCACTGGAAAATTAGGGGGATTATGGATATTTTCCCATGTCTGTATATTTTTTCCAGTTCACAATGTCATTTTTTGTGCTCCACCATTTTTTGAGTTAGCTTGAGTTTTACCACTGAATGGAGTACTGTGTTTGGGATTTCTTTCAGATTCCAAGTCCACTGTTCTTGCTTGCTGTCTCTTATTTTTCAATGCTACTGCTGAATTGTGGCTTCTAGAAAGGTTTTTTTGCCTGTTGCAAAGACTGATCTTTCCAAGGAAGCAGTTGCCAACAGAAGCATAAGGTGAGCTTTCGGGCATTTACTGAACAAAATATGGTGGGGTTTTATCCCACAAAGCAGAGGAAAGGACAAATTTGTGTACAGGTAAAACTCTTGCAGAATATCTGAGGAACAGATGAACTTATAAGGACATTTTTTACAGAGTGCCTGGAGGCAAATGGGAAGATGAGGAAAGGAAAGAGAATTGAAGCTCTCAAAGCAGTGGCAGTTCTAATGTTTTTAGCTAGCACGTACCTCGATAAAAATTTAGTGGTATGTTTGTGTGTGTGTATGCACACATGAAGGTAATGAAGTAGAGATTTAAAGCAAACAGTATTGTACAAAACAGTAGCATAGTTATTCATTGCTAGATAATACTAAAGAGAGAAACATCTTTGCTTATTAAATGTTGGGGGAAAAAAAAAAAAAAAAAGAAAGAAAAATGGCCATTACTTTGTGAAGCAACTTAGGAACTTGTAATTCTCTTTTCTTGTGCAGCTACATGTCCCTCCTAGAAATTCTGGGGAAAATCTTCATGGAGGACAGTTGTACAGGTGTAGTGTGCTTCCTCTTCTGGTGTCCTGCAGTGTCAGGCTTGGTGCTGGCACTGCCATTGTTAGTGCAAGACGGAGAAAAAGGGTTATAAAGCCAGGGGGTAGGATGGAATCCAAATCTTGTGGACCTACTATCCTTAAGGTTGTAGCCACCCACCTCTGAGAAGAAACTAATACTGGCAGTGCAAACAATCTCTACATTGAGCTAAAAGGAGTAAGGAGGAATAATCAGATAAGCAGCAGTAACAAAGAATAAAACCAAACGAGCATCAAACAAGTAGGAGCAGAGTGAAACAGATCTATGCATTGATCCCTGTGGCCCTTCTATATTATTTTTATTATTCCTACAAATACCTTACAAGCAAACAAAACAGCAATGATAAAAACAAGGTTTTTCACATGTACATATGCAGCTTACAGTAGTCATGGCAAAAGCAGAGAGTAAACTAGAAACAACAGGTAAGTTGTTTCCAAAGCAAAACAGTTATTCTGTGTTGGTTTGTTTTTTTTTGGTTTTTTTTTTTTCTTACTAGAAGCATAAGACTTATTAAAGACATTTAAAAAAAGCTATGTTTATGAATTTCATGCTCCTACATCAAGAGTGCCTTAAACTATGATACTAGTAGGTTGTAGTGGGTTCCTCTCAAACACTGTTTGAATTATTCTTTTCTTCTGGGATCCAGAGGCCCCTTAACATTGTTCCATAAATCATTGTCCAAGATCCAGTGGAAAAATCCTGGTTTACACCAATTAATCCCTGATGAATGCCATTTAGGGACACTTGTCCATAAGTGGTTAGAGGCCATCTGTGCTAATAGAAGTAAATATGAATCATAAAGAAGTCAGATCTTCAGTTGAACAAAACCGTATGGGGTTCCAAAAGTGGAAAAAAAGAAAAGTGAGATTACTGTGTTCAATATTTAATTTACAGTCTGGTTTTATAGGACAGTGTTGTCTTCATCTTGCATACCTGCATAGAGGCCACAAAGGTTGAAGACAATAGAAGAAAATTGTTGCAGAATCATATC
This sequence comes from Oxyruncus cristatus, assembly GCA_013399855.1. Lineage (NCBI taxonomy): Eukaryota > Metazoa > Chordata > Aves > Passeriformes > Cotingidae > Oxyruncus > Oxyruncus cristatus. Next base: position 94,637 of record VXAY01004615.1, read on the forward strand.
CATGCTGATATCCCCATTTCCCCCTAAGCTGGCTGAAAATATATTGCAATATATTGGATATTGCTATGTTTTTCACCTCCTCCAAAGCAGAGAAATTCTGGGGTCCTCGCTTGTTTCAGATTCTGAATGACACAGTGCCCACTACTATAGTGCCTGAGCCTTTCAGCAGTGTGTTGAAAGATGTCACTGATGCCTGCTACATGTTTCATCCTCTTTTCTTTCCTCTGCTTGCCTGGGTTTTATTAGATTTCTGTATGGTATACATATGTCCAATTCATTAAGGCAGGTCGAAATAAAGGTTTTCTCTTGGAAGTCTGAAGAAAATGTTGAAGCCTGTGACAGAGTCGAAAGTGTTGACGCTGCAGGGTTGTACTTCACAGCCTCGTAAAGCCCCTCAAGGAAATCTGTCTCCTGCACAAATGAGACTGGCAATGCCTGTGATCCTCCTCTCAAGTTTTACATGCTACCACCACTCCTGGAAATCTTTCTACATGAGCCCCTATTTGCATCCATGGCCTAATGAATCTCAAATCTTCCTATTGTACCTTGCAAGTGCTGAGACCGTGGAGGATGACTGCTGCAGGGTATAATTTCCTCTGCATATGTAAAACAGGTGAGCAGCCTCCAGCCAGGCTGAAAATTTACTGCAAAAAATCTTCAGCAATGAGAACACTTACTTGTTCATCGTGCTGGAGACACTTGGTGCCATGATCAATTACTTCTTATTTCTAGAAATAACACACCTTTTTTGGTAAAAATTGTGAAAAGTGGTCTTTTTGATGTGTTACATGTAGAAACAAAAGAAAACACGAAATTGAACATTCTTTCTATTTTCAGCAACATCGTGAAGAGCATTGAGCACTGTTTTCATGTTTTATAGTCTATATAAATTCAGTATAGCCCAAGACTTTCTATCTTACCATGTAAAAATTATAGCTATAATATATATGAAAACATTTATTCATTTATTTCAAAGAGAAAGTATTTTGGAGCAGGTTTCAAAGATCACCTTGATTCAGCCCTAACTATGCCCATTTCAAAATGTTTGCTGTGCTGGCCATTTCATCTTCTTACAGCCTGAGTTTGCCTGCTGTGGATATGGCTATGGTTGCATGGATCATTGAACAAAGAACAGATATGCCCTTCATTGCTCTCCTCTAATAACCAGTAAGGAAGTTGTAACTTTTGTTTCCCTGTAATGACGCTCTCAAAAAAACAAACAAGTAAACATGCAAACAAAAAAACTTCTTTGTAGCTCATGGGAATGGATGCTTTCCTTGAATTATCTTGCTGACCCATTCTCATCGTAAGCGCTCACGATTTGAGTCCCATGGTGTTTGATCATGGAATGGGTTCACATTGAAAATTTGTATCTCTGCTGTTTTCACTTGCTTATCACTGGATGTTTACATTCATCCCCTTGAAATCTGCAGACTCCAATTTTCATGCCTCAGAAAAGAGAACACATGGAAAAGCAAGGCTAGTACTTATGCACACCTAAACACTCAAAAACCTCTTATGCTTCTTTTTGCATCTGGTATTGATTCTTTCCTTCAAAACCTTCATATAGGTGTGGTGGCTCTGATGATACTATCTCAAACAGCAAACACTACTTAATAGCTCAAATGAAATCTCATCAAGCAACTGATCCCTAAAAGGTGTCTTCCTTTCTAAGTGCATGGAAAAAATAATCCAATTGTAAATCAAATAAATTAGTTTCTATCTATTCTTTTGATGTTATTGTGCTACTGATAAATATAAAATCCTCAGGAACTGGCATGTCATTCTAAGTGTGTGTTTTCCATTCAAAAGAGAAGTACTCCTGTCTTATTTCAAATAATGAAAAAGTTTGTTTTTATGGGCATCTTCGTGGTGTTCTACACCACTGTATGGGTGACATAAGGCACCATGTTGCTCCTTCAGATCCATATATCCCTGGCATCTTCTGTAACTAATGTCTCTGTAACACTAAAGGTATCTGCTAAAAAAAAAATTAATCAGATATGACAAATAAAATCATGTTATGAGATCACATGAGAAATCAGTGATGCAACCATCAGTAGGCAGCCTGTAGACATGTTCTACCCCTCATGTCTCTTCACTATTCAGGTAACAAGACAGTTCAGCTCATGCTGCAGTGAACTCTGACAGTATTTCTGTAGCTTCAGAGTGAGGCATTTTCAGCAGCTTTAGAGTCAGGAGATCCAGTATGGAGTTAAAATTGCCCTGGATGGGCAAATGCAGAATTCACCTGCCAGCAGTGAATTTAGGTTGATGGTAGGTTTTGCCTTTGAGGTCACTCTCAAAGCTCTTACTCCTCCAGGGATATATGACTTGGTCTTGCTTAGCTTTAGCAGCAGTCTCCAAAGCCACATCGGTTTAAGCTGTTTAGACCACTTCTTTTTACACTTGAGGACTGAAAGAGCTTTTTCCTTATAACAGTTTTAATGGCTTATTAAATGGTTACCAGTGGGAATTTTATACCATTGGACTTTAAAGTGTCATTCCAGACTCAAGTTACTAAGTAAGTTTAGTCTCGGTTATTGGTTCTTTCGTAAACCCATTCTGGCTGGGCCAGATCTCCTGGTTGTCCTGCATGTGTTGTGTGATGGTGCTCAAGGTGACCTGCTCCATGACCTTCCCCAGCACCAAAGTCAGGCTGACATGCCTGTAGTTCCCTGGATTCTTCTTCCAGCCCTTCTTGTAGATGGGTGTCACATTTGCTAACTTTCAGTCACCTGGGTTCCCCCCAGTTAGCTGGGACTGCTCGTATTAGCACAGTGCTAATATAACCAAAGTTGTGGGTTCAATCTCTGCATGGGCCATTCACTTAGGACTTGGACTTGATGAGCCTTGTGCATCTCTTACAACTCAGAATAATCTGTGAAATAAGTGGGAGTAATTGAGATTGAATGCTTGTTACTTGTTACATAATGAATCCAGTATGTAAGCTTATTTATGTAGAGGGAAAAACTTTTTTTTAAGGGACACCTTTTCTGTGCCTGTGCCACAGCATACTGTGGTGTTCAAACAAGCCTCAGCCTTTTGCACAGTCCTGCTATCTGCCCAGCTAGAGCCACAGTAATGAGGGGGCCACCTTGGGAAGGAGGATTGCCACTCTGAGCCCAATGTGTCCCTGTATGAACTAGTTCCTTTTTCACACTGCCCCCTGCAGCAGTGAAGCACAAGAAGTAAATGTCATGCTGGCTGTCACTGCAGCTCTTCCATACCCAGCCAGCCTTGTGACAGCAAGCTGTTAACCAGGATGTTTGGTTACTAGAGGAGAGGGAGCCACCAAAAGCAGCTTTCACATGATGCTGTACCTGGAAGCAGAGCGGGAATGTGCAGTTTGCAAAGAGTCTTCTGGTTTAAAACGTCACCCTAAAATTTTAATAAGGTGCAATGTAATTATCCAGCTGGCCTTTATCCAGACCTAGTGCCTGTGTTCTAGCAAAGGGAATTTTTGTAATACCGCTCGTGATTGTCATAACACAGTGACCCCAGCTCTAAACCTGAGCACTTGAGTTTTGCTCGTTGCTCAGCAGTTCTTCCTGAACTTCTCTTGCTGGTGACTGGCAGGGACACATTCAAGTCCAAGAACATGAGAAGCAGTAAGGGTGCATGTGAAATGATGCAGCCAGCTACAGATCCTGTGGCTTTCGGATCCATTATGGCTTTCGGATCCATTATGGCTTTCAGATCCATTGTGGCTTTTGCCGTGCTGAATGCTGTGGGTAAGGGAGAAATTTTTTGCCCTAAAAATATTATGACTAATGATATAATGTCTGAAACTTCTTGGGAAAAAGCTTGATTTTTTTTTTTTTTTAAACTTTACTTTTTTCTCCTTTCTTCCAGCCTGCTGCACATTCTTCACCAATAGTTCAACTGAAAGACAGAACAAACAAAGCAAAACCCAAAAGGGCTAAGCTTTTATGGTTCTTTTGCTGCAGCAATTAAATTACAACAGTGCTGTATTGTGCCAAATGATGCCAACATTGAGGCTGTGGTGTAACCTTTCTTTTGGGAGCAAAACTAGAAATATAAACCTAGGTGAGGGAAGAGTTCAAGTCTTCATTATCTGTCCATTTTCACAGGTCTTCCTAGTTTAAGGGATCCTGGCTTTTGCTACTTAAAATGTTCTCTGAAAACAATAAACCAAAAGAATAATAAAAAGAAAAATTCTCTAAGTAAACAAATGGCTGTTATGAAAAGAGTTTGTTCCATTTACAGTCTAAGTGTATTTTTCACTGCTATTCCTTTTTCTATTAAATTTTTTTGCAAGCAAGAAGGGATTCCTCACTACAGCTCTTCCCTGGAACAAGTATTTTTCCATACATTAATACATTGAAAATCTCAACAAGAATGAAGTAGCACTGAGTAATGCACACAGGGACAATACCAATCAGATCCTAATCCCTGGTTAAGTTTTTGGGTACTAATTCATTATGAATAAAAAACGAAAGCAAGGAATGGTGGGGTTTACCACCTGCCTATCAGTTTTTCCATCAATCATCAAATTATTGTTTGTGTTCTGAGTTATAACGCACAGGTAGGGAACTGACTTAAGCATGATCTGTGATGCAAAATAAGAGGAATTCAACTTAGATCACCATGTGCCCAATATACCTGCTAGGCTCAGGGCACAGCCTAAACCAATTAAACACTGGTTTCTGCAGCTCTAGCACCTTATCACAGCACTTTGTAGTCTAACAGCTGTGATTGCCCAGAGCTGCAAAACCTAAGGTCTCTTCACACTCAAACACTCCTCTCTCAAGTCATGTCCTCCTGGCATCAGGAGGACTTGGAGTGGAATGCACTAAATCAAAAATATTTGTCCCCTATGAGTCTCGTCATTTTCAAGTTTTGGAATTGTGTAAGCATTTACTAGACCTTACGGTCTGGTAAGAAAATTGTGGGTGAAAATAAGTGTTTTCATGTCTTTTTGCTTTTTAACATCAGGGTCTATTCATGATTTGCTTTTCACCTGAGAAAATCACACTGGTTTAGGTTTATTTTCGTTTCTGAGGCAGCTTACTCAGCGACAGTGTGTTTTGGTTTTGTCTTTCTTCCTTCATCTTTAAAAATGTTTATGTTACAAGCATTTTTGGACATACGCCTTAATTGTATTGTGTAAATAACAAGACTTCTCCCAGAGAGGAAAACATAACGCAGAGTTAATGTACTTGCATATTTTCACCTCAGGGCTACATTTGATCCACACTGTTGTGACAGCCACGCTGGCTTCACCAGCTAAATGAATCTCTTCCTCCTGATATGCGAAATCCCTGTTAGTCATTTCAAGATGTAGCAAATACCAGCCATGATTGTGCAAGAAATACATATTGCTTCAACATTATTGGTGTGTGATGCTTGGTCATAACAATCTGCACAACCTTTGAGGAATGTAATATTGAGGAAGCATCAAGAGCAGAGAATCAGCGAAGGAGTGAGTAATAGCCAAGAACGCTCACAGTTTCCGCTGAGGGACTTCTCAGGGATGAGCTATGCTTGGGGAGATGGAGGAAAAGCAGCACAAAGAATCATGACTGCAGAGTACACACATAGGGAGGGCGGATCTGAGATTGTCTGTACTCATCCAGATTGAAAAGTAGAGCTCTGTCGAGAAGGAACTGTAGAAACACTGCTTGGTCCTACTCAAAGTGAGGAAGGCAGGGACAAGGTTGGTCTTACCACCTGGTAAGCCAGATGTACCTAGGAGACATGGAGGGGATTGGAATCTTCAGCAGCACTTCTGAGAGTCACATCTTCTGGGGAAAAAAAAACCCAAACAAGTGAACAAAAAAAAACCCTCTTCTTCTTTGTTTATGTTTGGTTTTCTCTTTTAACACCACTTATCGATTCCTGGTGCTGAGGGGATGCTGGGTGCAGAGTGAACACCAGAGCTGAGGACACCAGGACAGAGGTAGACCCCAGAGAGAACCCAGTACATCCCTTAGCACCACATGTGGTTATCCTGCATCTTTTTTTCCCCTCTCCCATAGCAGACATGGCTCCTGCATTGTTGTTTTGGTGAAGTATATGATGTAAGTTTGGGGGTTCTTTTTATCAAGTCTCTGCAGGCCCAGGAACATGTAATGGCTTCAGCCCTTCCCAGTTCACATTTTCAAGTTTAGTTGCAGTGATGATGGGGAAAACTTTTTTTAACTGTATTTTTTGAAAGCGGAGATTCTGCTGTAGTTGTGCCATCGGGTCAGCAGGTGCCTGCAGAGATGGTGCCTGTCTGCCACCACACAGAGCTATTTCTCTACAGCCAGGAGGGACCTGGAGCAAATAAGGCCCTCAGAAGATTTTCAAGCAATCTCACCAGGGTGGTTTCCTCACCGCTGCACACCTGCTCCTAGCCCAGGGGATGCTCGATATCAGTAGAGACTCACCGGTGCTCACAGGATTTCTTTAGAAAGCAGGAAAGAAAAACACTCCTATCAAATGTGCCAGTTCTTTAAGTTTGAAACCATGTTCAGCCACTGTAACTTTCACCATCTCCTGCTTGTTTGATGTCAGATGTTTCACTTGCACTTTCTGATCTGCAGCAAATGTTGTATTAAATTGAGGTTTTGAAGAGCTCCTGTCTTCAGACTCCCCTCAAGAGGTCTCATCTGTCTCTGGTTCCCTCTGCACTTTTGAAAGCATGAATGTGTTCTTAAAAGCCACACTAATGCGAGGATCACTGGCGCACTTTATGTTTCTAGTAATTTTTTTAAGGTGAATTAGACTTGCTTTGTAATCATAGTGGAACCAGGAATGAATGAAGTACAACATGGGGAAGTTTTTTATCCCAGTTTGTATGTCCGGATAGGTTTGCAGATGGAACAAGTTTTAAAAAGATCAGGAACATTGATCTTTATTCTAAGCCCCTGAAAAAATGAATCTGATTTATGTCTTGTGGAAATCTCGCAAGTCGAATGAAATAGAAATAAAGGGAGAACTGCTTCATTTCTGCAACCTTATTTTGCTGAAGGAAAGCATGGGAAGGATTTTTAGAGGGTTATTTCTTGGTTGGTTTGTTTTTCTTAGCTTTATCTTGCATTTTCAAAACTGTTGGGCTGGATTGTTGTAATATGTTTTATCTTCTCATCTACATGAGAAATTTCGTGCAAATCAAACTCAGATAACAGAAAAGCTAGAGCTGATTAGACCTGCCAGTTAGGTTCTGCTTGATCCTAGTGACTGAGAAATGCTTGGGAAAAATTGTGTTAATAGTACTTGCCTTTGCATCTAAAATTAATATATTGTCCATACTGGAAATGCTTCAACAATACTGGGAAGGGCAGTGTCAACACTGCAGGTGGTTCTAAATAGGGACTCAAACACCTTTACTCCTTAACCATGCTGCCTCTTTTCTCAAGGACAGCCTTCTATTATTTCTCAGTTAAATCAAGTTTATTAGAGCGCCAGTTAAATGCATTCTTCTGCACACAGGCATGACATTGCAGCACGTTTTTGCTTTGTTGTCAAACTTAGGGTTGCAGTGCTGACAGACCATTGCTTTCTGTGCCTGTGCATAGGCTGAATGATTTTCCAGCACTGCCATGGGAAAAAGCCTGCACTGTGACCATGCATGGGTCCTCCTGTTTCAGCATCACTGAACTCCAAGCACCTCACTGGTGACTTTGAACACAGGGAAAAAAAATAAAATCTGTATTTTAAACTGTAGAAAAGATGCAATCTATCTCAAAGTCAGGACTAATTAATTTCCACCTTTCTTGGGGTTTGTTTGGGGTAATATTTTGTTATTTAAATGAAATTAAATTTTATTGTGGAGAGGAATCTGGTGGGAAAAAAACCCTTTTAAAAGTGGCCTTGAAGAAAGCAGCGCTGAACATAACAATTTATTTCTGCATAGCTGGGGGGGAATTGATGTATTTGCCTTGAGCTCTTCCATTAGTATTCCCAGCTACTAAAAAACAAAAATCATAGGGTTTTGGTTTGGGGTTTTCTTTCTTTCTCTGAGTGGTTTGCCTAGCTCTGGGTGATATGCTTAGTAGTTAGATTTAAAGAAGCTATTAATTTTTACCTAATTTATTTCTACCCCTGTAGGCTCTTACTTTCTCATAGGAAATAAGGAGGGCTTTTAGTGGCCTTGATTTGGCTGTACTATATATATTTTCTTTTTTTTTTGTTCCCCAGACAAGTAAAGCCGTAGTGGCTGGGCACAGATCCTGACTCTGAACCCAGACTGACCTATTTATTACCAAAAACTCACGTAGGTCTCAAAAGCCTTTCCTTTGGTCTGATACAGGCATCAGTAATGCAGAGATTTTCCCATTTTTAAAGGGTGAAAACCAGGTGAAAATCCTTTTTTTTTTTTTTTCCCCAATAAACCCTGTGACCAAAAAAATGAGAAGCAGGTCTCTTCTGAGGATTTTTCCCCCTCTCTTTTACAATTGCAGCATTTGCTCGCTGAGCTTAGTTAACTACTTGGGGGACCTTTTATAATAAACTGTGCTGCTCAGGAGGCCAAGATATAAACAGTATTATCCACAGATTTGCAATGAGCATCTGGTCTTTGGTTAGTCTCTAAACTGCAGTTTATTCCTCTCTTGGAAATTGAGAGGCAGTTTACCTGGAGTAATTTGTAAAAATGGATGACAGAAATTCGTGGTTAGATGTTTCCCTCTAATGTTATCTTTCAAGAAGTCTGTTGATCCATATATCATTGATCACTGGAGTTTATAAGTATTTTCACCTGTTCTTAAGACACACATCAGCCTCTCTCATAATACACAGCTGACGAGTCCCCAGAATTGTCCTGTCTGAGTGGGAGGTGATTCCAGTAGTCATCCTGGCACAGATTCAGGCAGAAAAACTCAGGAATTTAAGGCAGACATAACAGAAATAAGGGTTTAGCAAGGGTTAAGCCCTGTTGTCACAGCTTTATAATACGCAACTGAAATAATTTGGGAGAGGTGAATTATTTTCATTATCCGAAATGGGCAAGGAGTGACTGGCAATCCAGCCAAGTTCTCTGCATGGGTCAGCACCTCCCACCCAGTGGGGTTCTCAAGGCCAGCTCCCTCACTTCTTGTCTCCCTGATTCCGATATCATTCCCAAGTTGATTTGGGAACTTGTAGAGATACAAGTTGCCTTTGTAGAGATATTTTTGGGAAGTCTTTGCTACCAGAAGCCCTTGATTGTACTGGGTAAAATGCATTCAACGCACTTTGAAAGCATGAAGTTGATGGTTGCCTGAGTCTGAAATGCTCATGGGAGATGCATATTGGCAAATGCAGTAGGTGTTTGATTGCTGCTTGGCAGGCACAGTGCGTTCGTTCTCAAGGATACATGAAGGAACAGTTTCCAAAGCTAAACTGGTGTCCCTCTGTAGTGCCTTACATTTGTAGCACCAAGTTTGTGGATGTGGGGCATCAGAGGTGCCTCTTGTGTCCTGGGAGACAGTTATTGTGCAAGAATCCTGAAGGATGCTAATCTGCTAAGAAAAGTCTTGCCTTTACGGGTAAAAGTGAAAGAAATGAATCCCTTAATTCTTGTAACGTAGTGAATTAGATAATTTTGGCCATTTATTTGTATTTTGAAGATGAAGCAGGTACATCAGATGCATTTTACTTCAGAATATAGTGCATATAAACTGGGTACATTTGCGGTATTAAATTTAGTCCACATTATATTTTTATCGCTTTTAATTAACAACTCAACTACTGTGAGAGACCGGATTCGTATCTCACTCGGTTATTTAATTGTTGTGTCCGAGCAAACTCTGTGTGTGCGTGGAGGGAGCCAGGCCTCCAGTATTGGAAGGCACAGGATCTGTGCCCAGATGGCAGCTCAGAAGGCACATGGCACCCGAGCCATTTTGTTCTGCTTTTCTCTCCCGGGACTTGCCACCGTGTGACTCTTGGCAGTCACTATTTTTCTCTCTCTATTTGTTTACTCCTTTCTTCTCTTAATCTCCTTTCTTCCTTTACTCTTTTCCTTCTCTTGTGGGTAACTTAAAGCCGATGGGTTGTATTTCACTAAGTTGTATGGGGTTGGTGTTTGCTGGGTGCTTTAGTGCAGTGCTTCTCCTTGGTTGTTTATTACTCCTGGAAAACCTTTTGCCAAAATGCCTGTTTTCTCAATAAATTAAAAGAAGTCTCTCGGGAAAAGGTCTGTGACTTTTCCTCTTCACACAAATTCAAGGTATTAAAGAATTTAAAGGATTTGCGAGAGTTTGTGTGGGTGAATTCTTGGAGTCTTAAAAATAAGTAAAACACCTGAGCAAGCGTGTGGCTTAGACCCAGGGCTTTACAACTACTAAGGATGGAAACAAGCTAAACACTTAGAAATATTTATGTATTTATTCTACTGTGTTTCCTCAGACCTTCTCAGATTCTTTCTGGTCCTGCCCTGAGGCTCACCTTCCTTCACCAAAAACCCACCAGAAGAAAACTTTAGCGTGGCTCTGATCTAGAGTGTTACTGTTTAAGTCTATTGTGGAGAAGCTTATGTCATGTGTAGGCTAGAATGTTCCTTCGCTGTTAGGGCTTCCAAAGAAGGAGTGAAAGGAGTCCAGCTGCAGAGCTGTGTGAATGAGGCAGCTGGGGACTAATGTCAAACACCTGGTGGTGTCTCAGGTACTACCGGATCAAATCAACCCACTGTACTAAATCAAAGCCAAAGAATTATCAGTCACTTTCCTACCTGGGCTGCCATATACAAGTAACGCTATATTTGAGCAACCTGCTTTAATCAAAATTCATTTGTACGTATTTTCTGGAAGCTGAGCGTCCACTTGCAATTGGATTTGGACTGACTCTCACTAAATCATGTCAGCTGCCTCTGAGTAGCCAGCAAGCAAAAAGATCTCTACTACCAAATGAAGGGTTTTGTTTGAGAAACTGCTCATTAAGAGTTAAGTCAAAAAGTGCTGATGTCTGACACTCTTGTAGCATATTGCATTATTCATAGTATTTTTTAATCTTGTAAAACCGCTATTTTTTATTTTTGTTGTTTTTGTTATTGTAGCTGTTCCATTTTCCTGGTAAATGATTAAGCATGTACTTGTTCTAATTTTCGATGCCTGCAGGTGGTAGTGAGCAGAGCTGTCTCTAGCCCTGCTCTGTAAACAATACAGGTATTATTCTTCATGAAAATCACAGTGCAGCTTTCTATAGCACGGAAAGTAGCTCTAGGCACTAAGCTTTGAATTGTGAAATAACTTTATAATTTAAATGTGGGCTCATGTTAACAAAAAGAAATACCACAGTCAGACTGGCTACTATAGCACAAATTGTTCATTTTGGCCAAAAAGATAAGTTGTATTATCATGGGCTGACAAATTCAGACCGCAGGTGGTTAAGTCCTGAAAAATGTACTTAAATCAGCAACTCTTTTTCTGCCTATCTTCTGGGGACCTCTGTTTCTGGGGACAGCCCTTTGTTGCTGCATTGGTTCTGCTCTCCAGCTTTCACTCAAGGAAAAAGGTTTCACAGCAATACCATGGTGTACACTTCAAGATTGTGCTGCTGTACTTTGTGTTGGGAACAAAGGAAGAAAAAGTATTTGAACCTGGGACTATCTTTTAAATGCACTAGAAGCTTCCATGGCTGGTTATAATTAAATTGTCTCATAATTTTAGTAATTAAATATAACATTGGTAAAAGAACTTAATCCAAGAAGTATTTGTTGTCTTCACAAATAGTTTTGAAAACTGCTGCTTCAGAGTGGGCATGACAGCCTTTCAGCAGCCCAAGATGAGCGTAAAACACACACCCTAACTATGAATGTAACTAAACAGGGACGGTTTGCTGGGCAACAAGCAGATGAGAAGATAAATTATATCTTGCATATAACAGCGCTTCTGTATTTTCTAGCTAAGGACTGATCAGTGCCTAAAGGTGACATTTGGGTTGATAGGGTGGTTGAAATTACAGTTTTATCTCTAGCATAACAAGTAACAGTAGGAAATGAAACTCGGCAACTACATGCATCAATTCTGCCCAAGTTGAGGTACGTGTGGCCCAAATTCCATTTTTGTTGACATACCTCTAATCAGGGATATTAATTACAGTATCATCATCGTATAGGAGTGGAGATCTGAGTGACAGGACAGTGTAGAGGCTTGCAGTGCTGCTGCTTTGTGCTCAGTAGATGGGGTACCCCATGGCTGTTCATCTGGCAATGCACATGGATATTCATTCCTCAAGATTAAGGCATTTCTGTGACATAACTTTACAAAAGGAGTTTCTTTATGACCATAGAAATGATGCTTTTTCTGTGAATAAAGTAAATAACTGTCCTTTCTCTACAACAAAATATTAGGCATCACTAGAGAAATTCTCCTGTAAAGTAACTGAAGTATTAATTTCCTTTTTACCTATCAAGGGACAGTGGGAGGGAGAAAAATGAAAAGCAAAACTTCAAGATGCCTGTGCAAGCATCTCTTTAATAGAACAGGAGTTCATCCTTGTATTTAGTGTGTTAACTTTAGAATCTCGGTCCTTGCTTTGGCTAATGTTTATTAATCCACACACTAATTACTGAGTCTGACAGCGGAGACATATAAATAGTGAATGCAAATTGTGGATGGATCAAAGTGGAGTTATCAATGGTGTATTTTCAGGTGAGTAATAGCTGCTTAGGAGTTGAATGGGTTTAGCTTTCCAAGGGGTGTAAAAAATGGGGCAAAAGTGATTCTTATCACAATGTGTTAAGGAGACAAAGTGGTGCATAGTACATTTCCACTTTCAAAGAGGAATTTGCTGTGACAGTGAGACAACAGATCAGCAAATTATTGGAAGCAAGCACTGCAAATTCATTGACATATTTGCAATTCATTGCAAATTCAGCAGTATCTTTAGAGCATAAAGTTATCTCCACACATCTCTTCGACATTGTTAAGTATCTCTAATGACAAATATAAAGAAAACATGCTCTGTAAGTCAATGTATTGTGCCTTAGTGCTGGATACTGCAATGCATTTTCTACCTAGTCTTGGGCTAGTAGCAGAAAAGAACTATCCTGTCCTCTTTGTCACTTTAAAATCATATTTGTGTCATAAAGAAATTTAACCTTAATTTCTATTTTAAAAGCTGTGACACAGCTAGTAACTAATGCCGTCAGGTATATTTTGTGATCAAGAAAGTAAGAAACATCCTGTAATCCAAAAGGATAAGTATTGTGAGGAAGTCAAGGTTTGTAAACTCCCCTGCTCACCAAACTGCTTGCTTGGAATGGGATAAAGTGTTAAATTTCTGTATGAGTGAATAAGACCTTTCCATCTTTTCTCCACTAATCCCAAAATGCATAAAAATCTTAAATCCCTTGGGGAAGGGGGGTGGGGTGGGGTGAGGGGGCAGGAGGGGCAGAAGAGACTTGAAACTATTAGAAAATTGTGGGCGTCATAAAATAAGGTTAGAACAGAAATTCAAAAAGCTCTGTAAAACACAAGCAAGGCATATAATTCATCTATCAAATCTGAATAGGTTTTTTTACTAAAATTTGATGGTGTTTTCTTTATAGTGCCCCCTAGTTACCTGGAATGGCAATACCTCACTCCTGTCCACAGCCCAGCAGGCAGTTGCCCGAATGCAGTGTTTTCTGAGATGTGTTGCAGTTACTCCTTTGGGAAATTAAATGCTACTTAAGAAACTCTGAGTAAAGTTAAGGCCTTTCATCAGACTTCAGGAACCTTTTGAATATCTTTATTTGACATAACATGTAACTACATAGAAAACATGATCAAGTTTACAAGGTGCAGGAGCGAGGATTAAAAATGACAAGAGGGATTAGCCCACTGAGGGAACAGATGAAAGTCACTATTTGTAACATGGCACTTGAAGTAATGATTTTTCAAAAGCTACTGCTACTAATGGTGTGTTGATGTATGGCTCCTAAAAGTTCAGTTCAGCAGAGGTATTGACAATGTTTGGTTTGCACTGAAGTCGTCATGTTCAAAATACCTTTTCCCCCCTTATCCCTTCCTTTTTTTTTTTTTTTTTTTTTTTTTTTTTTTTCCACTGCAAAGGGCAGTTCGTTGAGATCTTTCTTTTCTTCAGACACTCGCTAGATCTTGGAATATTGATAGAAGAAAGAGCCATTATGCAGGTTCACAGTGGTGAGCCAACTCCAGCTGCTGCACCGTTAGGGTGATGGGTGGATTGTTAATAACTTTCCCCTACGTAGCTTTGGCAGACAGTGTCATTTGGCTTTGTGCCACACTTTGCTGGACTATATCAGAACTCACTACCTTTTTCTTTAAGGCCAAAACATGCCAAACGTGTGAATATGTTAGTGTTCCTGAAGCTGACAGAGGGAAATAGTGGTAAATATCCTGTGCTGTGTACGGTGCCATAAATGTAGGCCGTGGCTCATTCATTATCAGTTGCAAGCACTTATAGCTGCATTTAAGTACAGAATACATGTTCTAGCTGTTCGACCAGACTCCTTTCTCTTTTCCCTGGTGTACCTGCAAGGTGAGGACAGAGACCAGTTACTCTCCGGATAGAGAAGTTACACTCTGTCGAACAGAAACCAGCTGGGCCAAGCTGGGTTGCTGTGGAGTGACCTTTGAATGACTGAACTGGCTTACAGCAGCCGCATTAATCATGAAGACACAGGCTCCTGTGCCTCTCTATAATGACAGTATTTATGACTAAATATTTGTGTGAAGGCTCTCTATGCTGTGTAACTCCCTGAGGTGGGTTACTTGCATCCGTTTGTGAGTGTAACAGTGTCTCACTTGTAAGAGAGGCGCTGAAGATGAAAGCGAGCCTTTACAGGGCTGAGCACAGCACGTTCCCCAGGATGAGGTATCCACAGTGAAATAAATGCCTGTCTTTGTACAAACCATTTGTGCACCTAGGCTGCCATGGAAGCCCCCAGTGTATATTTTTGGTATTAATGTAGCATTTTTAAAGGTCTGCTCTCTATGAAGCAACCTTTCTTTATCCCAGACATGTTTTTTTTGGGGGGGATGTCAATCTCATATTCCCCATAGTGCGAGCTCTTCAATCCAGCAATGCATATGTTACAGTAACTGAAATCTTCTGACCTCTGAAAGGCCTGCTTGTGAAACATAATATCATGAACTTGCAGTGATATTTTCATTATTTGGATAAAAATCCCACTGATCCAGCAAGAGTTCTGCTTCAGTAAGAACCAAAAGGAGTGCCCATTAGTTCCCACTAGTGCACAGTGTCTCTGAAGGAGGAATAAAGGCATGGTCAGTGTCTGTACTAATGCTGTAGCTTTCTCTAAACAATACACCACCTCCAGGATCGCGGCTGGGCTCATCTCTCCTTCTTCTAGGCCAGATTAAGAAGAGAATGCTTTAATAAGAAAGCTGACAAAAAGACTAAAGGGAAAGGAGAGGAGGGAAAAGGGATTGGTGACACGGGAGGCAACTGCTTGGATTACATCTTCATGGCAAAACTGAGCCATCCTAAGATTAGCAGCTGGTTCCTGAGGTCATATATAGTCCCACTGCTAGTCACAATTACCTGCTTGCTGAAGGAGGTGTTTACACAGTAGAAGACTTGATTGTGAGAAGTCACTCAAGTAACCATGCTCACTGGAAATGAATTAGGTTAGCACATCGATCTTAGAAGCTGGTTTGGAAGAAGTATAATTGTAGCTGGTGGACAGAGAGCGCTGCTTATTGACATTATTTGCATCTAAACAGGGGCTAATGGGGCTAGGTCTGTAAAGGAAGGTCTACATTGGTTGATACCTTAGCAGATATGAGAAAAAGTAGATTCCTGGACCACTCAGCTCCTCTGTTTTCTGTTGCATAGAATTTCCAGACTCACTGAAGTCTCTTCCATTTCACCACAACATCTGTACCAAGAGAACATCAGACTTTTGGTAAACCAGTACTTACCCTCTATTGCTAAAATATTCTCTGAAGTGGATAATTCAGGAGACAGTTGCATTGCTTGATATAAAAGCAGCAATGTCAGTCTCTTGGATGATGTTCTTGCATTTTTAGTAATAAAGAAACTGGCCTAGGAGAGAGGATGGAATCGAGGGACTGCTGCTGAAGTTTATATGCAGATCTCTAAGTTTCATTAGCAGCATCAATTTCAGGCAAAGCTCATCAACCATCCTGAAAATTCACCAAATCTACATGAGCAGTTTCACTGAAACACAAACTGTAGGTGCAGTTTTGATTTGAGGGTTTTTTTCAGTTATGCACACTTCAGACAGATAGAAACTCACCCATGTCAAACAAACAGGAACAGATTAGGACAACAAAAAACCCTTCATCTTCTAGAAATAAAGCCAGGTTTCTTTCAGACATGCTTTGAACCTCTCAGTATAAATGCAGGAGTGGTGAAAACATCCTAACAAACCTGGCACACAAGGACAGGATTTAACACCTTTGACAGTGTTTTTTAAAGGTGTTCACGTGGCTTGAGGAGGCAAATGTAATGATACCTGGGAAAAAAAAAATTAAACAAAGCTTTTCCTAGTGCTCTGTGTAACGTGCATTTCTTTTTAATTTGTTTGCTCTTGGCTCTTAAGACAAATGAGTAGTTAAATCACTCTGTGGGTCAAGCCATCCTGGTGAAATATGTTCCTCTAGGACAAAACTGTATGTGTGGTTTTGTTCTTTTCAAGAGACCAGACAAACAATCAGGAAAAGAGAATAAAGAGTCTGTCTTGGTGTGTGATGAGCTAAGATTAACTAGGAGGGGCAGGCCAAAACTCAGGGAGTGAACTGAATTTGTGTCTATCAGGCTACCTAACATGCGATGGATGCTGAGAGCTGATAAATGTAGCATATATGTGGATTTGTTGAGGTTTTATGATGTACTTTTTCTTTTTTAACTCATTGTCTGTAACTCAGAATAAAACAGAGCTTTCTGAAAACTAATGGGTGTCCAGTTTCCTCCCCTGCTGTTGCCCCTGAGAGAATAGAAAAGCAAGTACTTGTGCTAAGGTTGGCTCTGTGGGCTAATAACAGTGAATCACTGTGGACTTCGAAGGCAAAATCACAGTCCTGGGGGAAAAGAGGTGATCCTGACAAGAGAAGGGTGGGTTTATACGTGGGGGCACTAATAGGAGGCAGGCAAAGATTTTATCCCTAAATTATGGTGCTTAGGTTTTCTTTTAAAACCATAGTGAACTGCAGTTTTATCCTGAATTCAAAGAATATGAAAGGAAGCCTGTAATAATAATTAGTTTGACTCAAAGCATAGTAATTTACGTGAAGGAAGCATAAAATTTAGACGTTGAATCACACAATTCAGTAGGAGAGGGTGGTTCATTAAGTCAGAGCAAGTCCATACCAAAGTTGATAGGGTCCAAAATATTCCTCTTGAAGGTTATATCTCCTCCTTTCCAATGGCACAACAGCGCATGTTTATCAAAGAGCAAAAGTTGGTCTCCAGAAGTGGAACATCTTCCTCTGATACTTCAGCCTTTAGAGGCCACTAGTTCTTTAAGTATAATTAACACTTCTCTGGTGTATAAAACATAGCAACACAAGTGTAAGGTCAGGCATTTAGCTTCTTGCAGCTCATCTTATTATCACCCTTGTGGAGCATCTAAGCAATGTAAAAAAGCAAGAAGACCACATTGCCTGTGGCCAAGTGCTGTGCTGCAAATGGACTTCACAGCCCCTGGACTTGTGCTGTCAGAAACAAGGCAGCGTGAAATTGCCTTAACCTCTTTGCTTCTGAAACTCAGGGTATGAATGGACTAAACCAGCCCTCACTACTTTGGTAAGACTAACTCTTGTATAAATAGGCCTCTAAGCAAAATGTTTCACATTTGGGTGTCTGATTCATTGAGTGTGATTCTTCATTGAAAGCTGTGTCCGTATAAAAACAAACATCATCAAATCAGTAGACAACACTTACAGTTAAAATTCAAATGTCTCACATTCAGATTGTCTTTAACGTTGAGATATTTTTTTTTTAAATCATCTGATCAGCTGCAACTTTAAATATTATGGGCTAAGGGCTGTTATAAAAATCATCTTGTTCTTTCTTCAGCATCCTTGTTTTGAGTCAGCTGCAAGGACACAAGAAACAGAAGAACAAAACATGAATAGAAGTGTAATGTCCTCGACTAGGGAACATGCAGCACAAAACTGAAAGAGACTTAAGAAAATAAAAAATAGTGGGAGGCAAATTCATTTCCACACCTTAATAATGTTAAAATAGACATAAATATATAATTATAGAATGTTTTTGGAGTAAATACAAATATATGTCAAGAAAAATTTTACTTATCTACTGAAAAGCATGTGTTTTAATGAAAGGTATGTTAGATTGCTTCTACACCATTTCTCCTGCAAAATATCTTGGTTTTTACTTGGCCAATTTAGAGCCATCCTTTCCAGCAGATGAGGTTCTGACATGTATAATTCTCTATTAATTCCTCAAAGGAATTAGTCTCTTTTTAAAGTAAAATGAAAAAAAAAAAAAAAACTAATCAAGAAAATGTGTGAAAGCAGCCAAATTTATCTAGACAAAATGTGTCAACAGAAGGACGCAGTCTCATCTGTGACCAGAAACACGACTGATGCTTTTTTTGTTGTTGTATACATGAACTTAGAAAAATGTTACAGTGAAAAAGAATGTTCTGTTCCGAAAATCAAAAGTAATTAGGGAAATGCAGATTTTTTCCTTATACCTGATAAAGTGCTGCATTTAAGTAACTACAGTACTTAGAAGTGCAGAAATACAAGAATGGCAGGACTTCCATTAATGCTATCATTTTTATATTTATCTTCAAATAGAATATCATGATTATCCTCTTAGTGGGCCTCAAAGTTTCCATCTGAATAGAACTGGAATGCGATTCTCTCCTGCTTATGGGATCTAGCTGCCTATCTCTTATAAAAATTGTCTAACTTGAGGTTTCAGTACAAGGCTCTTGCCAACTTGTCTGGTCTAATGGGCCCTTTCTGAAGGCCTAATCAAGATCAGTCATGTGCCTTTTTTTGTGTTGAACTGGTTGATTTAAATCCTTGTAGGGAGGGTGCAGTCATCTTCAACTCTACTCTGTGGTAAAATCATACACTTTCCTTAGTGAAATCAAAATGTTTCAGTGGGCATCCAAGTTAACAGCTGTCTACTTAGACCATCTCTGTTGGCCAGTAACCTTCTCTCTCTTTACTTGCTGAATCTCAGTACTGGTGATGCCCAATATGGAAGAATTGCTTTGTACCTTGAGTGTTCTGATATGTGCTATGGCTTTCCTGCACCAGGGAGTTTGGGAGACAATTCCCACCAGTGTTGCAATGTTTAATTCACATATGGATAGAGGCTGGCGATATGTTGTCTATAAAAGATCTTTCCCAAGGGCCAGTAAGCAAAAACCTGATGCTTCAAAGCAAAGACCCGGAAAGATAGACCTTTTTTGCCTGGTTTTGTGACAAAATTGTGTATGTCCAGCAAGTGAACTGAATTCTGCTCTACCAACATCCATCGTACTCTTCCCTGGAGAGAGGTGCATGTCTTTAACCAACACAAATGTTTATTCAGGTCTGGGAAAATCAAGGCACCCTAATTCTAAGGCCACATATTTCTGCCTGGTAATGCTACACCAAGATATTATTTTTTCAGTAGATTTGGGTTTTTTTCCTGAGGTCTCTGTTGAGTGGTACAGGAAGGATATGCACTATTTCTGCTGCTGATGCCAAGTAAAGCACCGAATAAATGTCAAAATATTTGCATCCTAAATAAGCTGCCCATTCTTATTTTTCCTGTAGAGCATAATCATGTTTATTCCAGACAGGTTCTCTCACTCCATCAAGATCAACATGGCCTACTTTATATGTAAACTTAACTTTGTCTAGCTAGATGCTAATATATTTTTCTTTTAAAACCAAATTGCAAAATCTGTGAACATACAGGCAGAGTGAATATTGCAGAATCTGATTCTCCTCTTCTTCTCTTGTCCTGTACGAAGTAGGCTTGTGTGGTCTGAGAGTATTTACAGCCACACAGTTTACAGGCAAAACAAGCTGCCTTTTTAGCAAGAAATTGCCACTGTGCTTTAAAGAGTGTTGCCTTCCTCCCTAGGTATGATCAATTCTCTCTCTTGTAATTGTTAAATGCAACCACGTGCTTATTGTGCCCTGAATAATTTCTGTATTCTTGTTATTTTGCTGCTATGACTAATGCCGATTCATTGGATCCTGTGGAATTTCTCTTGGTTTCTATGCAAATACCTGTCTTTTTTTATGTCTCAATCAATCCTTTTTTTTTTATTTTTCTTTCCTTTTTTTTTTTTTTGCAATGAGCAGATGCTACATATCAGCTAACGTTCGTTGGTAACTAAATGTTATGAAAATGATCAAGGAGATGGTGAAATATTAAGTACTTACTTTCGATGCCTCAAGGACAAACCCAATGAGGCTTTAGTGAGCCACTGGAGTGAGTTATGCTACTTGATATGCAGTTTAGTGTTTACCAGTTACTATTCAATCAGATATCTTTATGAGAGGTAGCTTGCAACCCCTAAAAATATTGCTGGGTCGAAATGAATTCTAGCATGACATCATGCAGTAATTTTCATTGGACTCATTGCCAGATGAGGAGAAAAATGACATGAGACCAACTGATGAAATAAGCTAAGAGTGAGGATTTAGATTGATGGTAAAAAAAAAATCTGGCGCAGGTGGTATATAATGAATTCTGCAATTTTTCAGCATTAAGAGAAGGAATCAGAAGAATCTCCTTCGAGAGGATGTACATGATGTTTATTTTTGCAAAGTGACCTTGTGATCCAAAAGCCATTAATTTGATAGCACAGAACATGATCGCCACCCTGTGGTTGTTGCTAGAATTAGGCAAATGTAACTCATTCCCTAATTAAAAAGCAATTAATTCTTCCTGCTGTCTGAAGCCAAGGTTTTTGTACCTGCTTTTTGGATGCAGCTGGGAGCTTGGAAGGGATGGAGCAATGCTGGATGCTCCCCTGGGAATGGAGGTTGAGAGCCGAGGCTCTAGCATGACTGGGAAGAGAGGATTTCTTTTGATCATGGAAGTCTTACTTCTGTGTGTGAGCTATATATATTTTAAAGTTCCTGAGTTGACAGAATTCGGCTTGATTTTCACAGGATGATGAAAGACACATCCAAAACAAAAGCCATATGGGGAAATTGTGTTTTTCTGTAATTCTACATCAAAAATCATCCAAACATTTTTCTTTAAATTTCTCATTAAAAAATCAGCATGCTATAAATGCCTAGAAGGGACTATTCACAATATTAGTCATAGTTTAATAAGAAAATAGCCTTACACTTCCTTAGTAGTTTTCTGAGAGAAATCCCTGCCTCCCAAGGGCAATTTTATGCAGGAGGCTATCTGCAAATGGGCTACTTATACCCGAGAAGTCTCCCTCCTTTTGTAGAAGAAGACTGAGAAGACTGAGCCCCACCCTGGAAGTGTTCCCAGTCGGGTTGGATGGGGCTTTCAGCAACCTGGTCTAGTAGAGGTGTCCCTGCCTATGGCAGGGGGCTGGAACTAAATCATCTTTAAGGTCCCTTCCAACCCAAACCATTCTATGATACTCTTAAACAACCTTAGATAAACGTCTTCTTATCTCGAAGCTTCAGCTCAGTATAAAAAAATTGTGAGGAACATAAAAGAAAAGTTGGCCTTCCTGGGGCTGGGAACAGTCTCGATACCTTGTGGTCCTAATGTGCAGGACATTTCTGCAGTGTGGACTGCAGCTTCAATGGGGAAGAAGGTTTTGTAGACCTGGTTGATACCGCTTGATTGGCTTTTTCCATCTTTGTGTTGGATAATAAATCTTTCATTTCTCAGAGGAGCTGGAGCTGGTCTCTTCTCAGAACACCTCTCTAGTGCCATACTGTTCCTAAGCTATTCAGAGAGGCAGTCCAAGGGTGACCATCACCAACTTTACTCACCTGTAATTTAATTTAATTCAGAACTTAAAGACCTGAAGTGAATGCATTTAACCCCCAGAACACTTAACCTTCAGAACAAATTAGCCACTATGGACTACCCACCTTACAGTAGGAGCTTATGCTAACATTTTTCTTCTACCAAATGCTTTTCCATCACACTGAGATCCTGTAAAGGACAGGAATAAATATAACCACTCACCTCAAAATCAAGATTGGAGGTGAAGAAATATAACAGCAGTGCAGTGTTACCATAGTAACAAAAGCTCTAAAGTGATCTAATCTACTGTTAAATTCCAGCTCAGAGATGAACAAAAATCAACATAACAGAATAAATGTTATATTAAAAAGGGAATGAGGATATTTTGAGACTGATATTATATTTGTGTCCCAAAATATAGCATAAAAAAACATCTTTGAAAAGAGAGGAAAATTTTAGCCACTTGAGTTTCACATTTATCACATTTGTTTCAAATTTGGACTCTAATTAATCTCTGGTGAGGTTAGTTGTCAGGTGACTTTTTAACATACTGCCCAAGTTTACTCACACAGATGTATTGCTTTTCAGAATATTCCCCTCCTGTCACTCCAGTAACGCAGATGGTGAATGGTGGCCCATACGCTTTATGTCCCAGATTTTTCAAGCCATTAAAACCTCACACCCATAACTGTTGCAGGATCTAAATGAGTTCAAACACTGAATCTCTTCAAAAATTGGTTTAGAGCATGAGGAGCCCCTGAAGGGGCTTGCATTCCTAGGCAGAGCCGTTTTCAGCGTGTGTTTCTCTTCTTGGTGAATGTAGATATGTCAACAAGTATTTTCATTCTGTTTAAAAATAAATTAAAAAAGCAAATCATTAAAACTTCACATGAAGCTTATTGCCCAGCCCACCCCCCGCCAAAAAAAAAA